>VDFB02348129.1:0-42025 GCA_007258455.2 Sequoia sempervirens | reverse complement strand
CTTTGAAAGAAGTAGAAGAGTGTTTGATCATAGTAGAGCAGTCACCCTCTCTGGTGTTACAAGCAACCTTAATTCTTATAGTGACTTCTTTGGGCCAGCATAGGTGGTTGAAACATATAGATGATGAGGTTAGAATATTGGTTACTACTTGCTTGAGTAAGGTTTTGAGAATATTGAAACCTAAAGTGCCTTATGATGATGACACAATGAAGATGGTGATTCAATTGATGGTGGATAGCTTTTCGGACTTGGGTGATGTCAAAAATCATAATCACTTTTCTAGAAGGGTTGCAATACTCAAAAAAAATTCAAAAATCAGATTGAGTAACCTTATGCTAGATTTTGAATTCCATGATTTGAACCATAACATGTTTCACCATTTCTTTACTACAATCAGTGAAGATCATAGTGACGATATTATTGCAGATGTGCAGACTATTATAGTTCAAACTATCAATGAAAGTGATCTTATTTTTCAGCCAATTATAACTTTGTTATTTGATGTTATGAAGCAAAAATAGGTCACTTCTTCATATGTTCATGAGTTGGTTAATAGCGTGTTTGAACAATGTGAGGGAAAGCTAAAAACTAACATTATTAATGAGAAACAAGTGGCTGAAAAAAAATTATAACAGTGGTAGAAAATCCTTCTAAGTTTAGTGTTGTCCAAAATTCAGAAAATGAATTATTTTATAAGGATGTAACTGATATTGAGATCCATGAATTTGAAGACAAATCAGAAAAATTGTTACATGAAATTGAGATTGATCCTTTTTCCCAATGAATCATGTGATTTGAAGGAAAAGACTAAAGTTACTAAAGATATGATTGTTGCAGCCCTATCACATTTTGATCATACACACAATGTCATCGATGATCTCCTTTGGAAGGCTCAAATTGAGGAGAGAAAAAAGAGAGTTGCAAGTAGAGTTACTCTTAACCAATTGTACACCATTAGAGAAACATTGGAAATGATGAAATCAGATTACTTGCAATTCCTCATGGATAGGGATCTTGCATTCAAGTATGTTGAAGATAAGGGAAAAGAGGCTGGTGACCTTTGTTTGCAATTAAGTATGACTCACTTTTCATTATACAAAGTAGAAAATTCTAGTTCTAATACAACCACACCCATGGAGCATGGAAGAGAAACAAGGACAATGGAGACTAAGAAAATTGTTGAAAGGATTGAGGAATGTCATATATTTGAAACATTGTATAATAATTTTAGTATTCCTCATATTGGAGCGATTCAGGATGTTAGAGATCAAAACCTATATCGAGAATTTGAATTCTTGAAATTTAAGAATCAATCTTCTCACAAAGGTGCAGATTGCATCCATGATATATTAGATAAAACAAGTATTGAAGGTATTTTTCAGCATGCTATGTTTCATGAATCAACAGGTGTTGATGAGTATTCGAAATTGGAGGAAGGTGTATATGAAACTTATGAAGACACCATTGAAAGGAATGAAGATAGTGTGGATTCTATGAGTGTTAATAGCAGCCATGATGTGGTGTGTGTGAGTATGGTTGGTGATGAATACAAGATATGGGATCCAAGTAAAAATCAAGATTGGGTTAATGATCTTTCAGGAGTTATTTCATGGATGGGCTCTAGGAAAAATTGTAGATTTGAAGTTGTTGCTCACTTCCCAATCAGCCAACACATAATTCTTGCTACTTACATTCAAATGGTTTGGTCAATGTTTTCAATCAATGAGTGGAATATGTATTAGTGGTAGTTTGATTTTGATGCTATTTCTATAACTAGGGAAGAGTCTACAATCAATTTTTTGTGTACAAACCCTATGCATTCAAGAAGTTTTCTTATTTGTAGCTGCTGCTCTAGTATGGTAATTCTAAATTTTACAAACATGACTAATGAGTTGATCAATTTTCAGTATTTGCATATTTTGTGGCAGCAAAATATCGAAGATTTTTTTTTATATGAATGTTTATGTCAATTCTTCCAAGTTGCTGATTTATGTATTTTCAGATGTTGCATTAATATTTTCAGCTTATGGGGCATCTTGGTTTGCTCAAGGAAGTTATTTTGACATTTGGAAATTGAATGTTCTTGAGATGCTATCAGTTGGTATCAATTTCAGATTTGATATTGTTGTCACTTTCCCAATCAACAACTTATCAAAAATTTATTTTCATTCATGGAACTTTGTGTTGGTTGTAGAGGAGGACCATTCTTTCTGGTTGATCAAAGTGTTTGTCTTGTTGTACAGGATCGTGTCAAGTAGTAGGATTGCAAATTTGAACCTCTTTGAGGTGTCTTGGTAGGTGAATTCTCATGGTGTAAATTTTTTTTTTTTTTTAGGGAATTCAGTTTTGGGGCAGAGGTTGATTATTTTGCAAGGCCACAGGAGGGGAAAATTCAAATTGTTAATGATGATCTGTTTGTTTTTATTAGAGTAGCACAACGGCAACTTGGTAGTCATTTCCATAGATTGGTTTGGGATCCTAGAATCACAGTTGGTTCAGGTGGTTTTGTGGTTGTGTTGAAATTGCTTGAGGACAAGCAATATTTGGGAAGGGCATACTGTAATGCCCCAATTTTTATGTGTCAACATAAAGTTAAAATTATTAATTTAAGTTGTCAAAAGAGTTAAATTAAATTAAAAAAAGATAAATTAATAATGCAAAAGGTAACTTAAGTTATGAAAAAAGATAAATAAATTAATTTACTTTTAAAAGTGAATTCTCAAAGGAATTAAAATAAATGTGAAAAGAAAAAAAAGATGAGAATTCAAGGAGACATAGGATTTTCAAAGTGGGAAAGAATAAAAGATTGTTGGAAGCTCATTGTAGGGGGTTGGATTTGATTTTGAAGAACAGGTTTTTTTTTTGGTGGGTTGAACAAGGTTCACCACAGAAATTTGTGGAGACAAAAACCTCCATAAAGAGTATCATCTTCGAGGTTGAGAGACACTTCCTGGATGATTGATGATAATTCCAATTCAGGGATTATGCAAATGCTTTAATTGGTCCTTCAGTTTTGTTTTAGCTTTCACATTGAAATTTTTGTTCTTCAATATGGGATTTTTCAAGATCTTTTGTTGAATATATAAGTACAAGAGTATAAAGAATATTCATCATGGGATTAAGTGGGATTAAAATAAAATGTGACATCATGATTTTTGGGTTGTGAATTATATGTTGGAGATTACTAAGACTTAGTTAAGATGTCATTCTCCAGTTGGAAAGAACGAATTGTATTCAATGATTGTGTTTGGTTAATAAATGTTGTGATCTCAAGATTAAATCAAATAATTTGATAATTGTGAGCTAGGGAAATCAATTATTGGCACATTACAATCATATAATTCAATGATGTTTTAGCAGGTGATGCCAAAAAGAACCAAAAAAATATCTTTAGAGGAGTCTTGTATTAGTTTTCATTCGTAATTTGTAGTTTTCAATGTTTCTTATTTTTTTCTTTACCATGACACTAATCAAGGCAGGCATATGAAACGTTACTCATATTGCCAATGCAAGATATTCTAGACAAAGAATAGAATTGGAAGCGCCTTGATGAATAAGATTCAAAGAAACTACCGCTTGAAGATTTAAAGGTGAAAAACATTAATTTATTAAATTGAATCTATCGCTGAGAAAGTAGATCGTGATTTAATTAAGGAATGTTCTCTACTATAAATCTGCAAGAGATTGGTTGGGCGATTATGTATTGGGTTATTTACATTGTATTTATGGTGGATTGTAAGAAAATGTGGCAGTCAGGTATATTAGGAAGGACGTTTGATGTTGGGAATTATGCAAGTGTTGGGTTGAAATTTAGTTAACATCCTATGCACCTCCAAAGCCATTTTCACATACGTTAAGAACATGAATTTGTAATTTCAATTGGGCAGGTTGTATTTATTTCTTGTAAGCTATTGTACAATGATCATGTTCACATGTCTATAGCGTAGGAAAGAAATCGACCAAGTTATTGTTAAATGAAAGAAGTTTGAAATATGGGCCTTTGGTGAATTAATTATTTGTTGTTGCCTTAGAAAATTCCATAGATATTATCGTTCAAGCCACAATTACTACAAAGGATGTCGTGTGATTTTATAATAACCATCAAGCAAGGTATAAGAGTTGGGTCTTTCTCCAACTGCCTCTAGAATTTAGAAATTTCTACCTGGGAGAGCCGCATCTAGTCCAAAATCAATCTAGTTACCTATGGTTCTGTGTGAGTTCGGGTCATCTTCTCTAGTGGTGTCACCATTGAAGGTGTGAGTTACATATTCGTGAATGGCAAGGAGTCGGGTTTGATAATATTTGGGAGATTTATGCATGTCAAGATAATTAGACAACGACCAGGCTCCTTAAGCCATCAGATATTCTTGTTTAAGTCACCAGCTAAGGAATAATATATTTAAACAACTTTTTCAATCCATACCAGGTCAGCATCTACAATTAAAATGAGATTTTTTCTGTGAGTTTCTAGATATACAATGAATCTTATATAGTTCCTATTAACTGTCTCAAATTATGAGATTTCCTTAATGTCTTTGTATTAGCATTCTCCTATGTATTAAACCTTGGAAGAAAAAGCTTTATTTTTAGTTTTTGGGAAATTAGTTGGTAGTTGAATGTTTCTAAGAGTGTGTAATTAATCTTGAATTCCAATAGTTTAACCATTTCTTAGGTTGTCTTAAGCCAACTATACCTACATTGAGATGCATAAATGCATATGTGGATTACTTGGAATGGGTGAAACTATTTAAAGTGATTTTGAAACACTAAGTTTACAAAACTCATAATTAAATCACAAATGTCTAGTGTGGGAAATTGAACTTAACACTCAGAACATCAAAAATACATTTGTTTGATGAAATGCTTGAACAATCCTATTTGTGAAAAAAAAAATATATACAAACTAGGGTGGCTCTTTACAAAGAGAGAGAGAGAGAGGGAGGGACGGAGGGACGGAGGGAGGGAGACATAGACATATATAGAGATAGAGATAGATAGATACAGAGACAAAGATAGAGACAAAGAGACAGAGAAATGGAGAGAGACAAAGATAGAGACAAAGATAGAGAGAGAGAGATAGACAGACAAATAGACAGACATAAAGATAGACAAATAGACAAATAGAGAGAGATAGAGGGAGGGAGAGAGAGGGAGGGAGGGAGAAAGAGACAAAGAGAGAGACACATAGAAATAGAGAGATAGAGATAGATAAACAGACAAATAGACAAACAAACATAAAGAGACTAAAACTGAGAGTGAGACAAAGATAAAGATAGAGGTAGAGATAGAGATAGAGACAGAGATAGAGAGATAGAGATAGAGATAGAGAGATAGAAATAGAGATAAAGATAGAGACAGAGAAAAACAAAGACAAACAAAGACAGAGAAACAAAGATAGATAGAGATAGAGACGGAGACAAAGATAGAGAGAGAGAGAGAGAGAGAGAAATAGAGACAGAGATAGAGATAGAGAGATAGAGAAAGACAGAGAGACGAAGAGAGATAGAGATAGAGACAAAGACAAAGATGAAGATGAAGATAGAGATAGAGATAGAGACAAAGATGGAGAGAGAGAGATAGAGAGACAAAGACAAAGATAAAGATAAAAAATAGAGATAAAGACAAAGATAGAAATAGAGACAGAGACAAAGATAGAGATAGAGATAGAGACAAAGACAGAGATAGGTACAGAGACAAAGATAGAGATAGAGACATAGACAGAGATAGAAAAATAGATAGATAGACAAAGATAGAGATAGAGACACAAAGATAGAGATAGAGATAGAAAGAAAAATAGAAAAATAGAGACAAACACAAAAACGAATACAAAGATAGACACAAAGATAGACACAAAGACAAAGACAAAGATAGAGATAGAGATAGAGACAAAGACAAAGATAGAGATAGAGACAAAGACAGAGATAGAGACAGAGATAGAGATAGAGATAGAGATAGAGATAGAGATAGAGATAGAGATAGAGATAGAGATAGAGATAGAGATAGAGATAGAGATAGACAAAGATAGAGACAAAGTCAGAGAGACAAAGAGACAAAGATAGAGAGAAAAAGAGAGATAGAGAGAGATAGAGACAGAGACAGAGAGTCAAAGATAGAGAGACAGAGAGATACAGAGAGATAGAGACAGAGAGATACAGAGAAACATAGAGAGACAAAGAGAGAGAGACAAAGAGAGAGAAAATAGAGATACAAATAAACAGAGACAAAAATAGAGATAGAGACAGAGACAGAGACAAAGGCAGAGATAGAGACAGAGACAAAGAGGTAAAGAAAAAGATAAAGAGATAGAGACTAATACTGAGAGAGATTAAGACTAAGACTAAAATTGAGACTAAGAGAGAGATTGAGACTGAGACTGAGATGAAGATAGAGACAAAGAAAGTGATAGAGAGATGGAGAGAGAGAGAGACAAAGACAAAGACAGAGATAGAGATAGAGAGAGATAAAGAGAGAGAGAGATAGAGACAAAGAGATAGAGATAGAGACAAAGACACAGAGAGAGAAAGAGACACAGACACAGACACAGAGAGAACAAGAGAGGCAAAGACAAATATAGAGAGAGACAAAGATAAAGACAGAGACAAAGAAAAAGACAGATAGAGAGACAAAGAGAGATAGAGATAGAGAGAGACAAAGAGAGACAAAGAGAGATAAAGAGAGAGACAAAGAGAGACATAGATATAGAGATAGAGACAAAGAGAGAGACAAAGATAGAGAGATAGAGACAGAGAGAGATAGAGAGATAGAGAGGGAGAGGGACAAAGATAGAGAGTTAGAGAGGGAGAGGGAGAGAGACAGAGATAGAGAAAGAGGTAGAGAGACAAAGAGAAGAAGAGAGATAGAGATACAAAGAGACAGAGAGAGAGAGAGAGAGACAAAGAGAGACAAAGAAAGATAGAGATAGACAAGTAGAAAGATAGATAAATAAATGGGTAGAGAGAGAGAGAGAAACAAACAGATAGACAAACAAATAGAGACAGACAGAGAGATAAAGAGAGTGGTAGAGACAAAGAGATACGAAGAGATACAGAGAGATAGACAGAAAAATAGACAGATAGACAGATAGATAGAAAAAAAAAGACAAGAAAATAGAAAGATAAACAAATAGATAGAGTGAGAGAGACAGAGATAGAGACAAAGATAGAGAAAGATAAAGAGAGAGAGATAGATAGATAGAGATGGAGATAGAGACAGAGATAGAGATAGAGACAAAGATAGAGATAGAGACAAAGATAGAGACAGAGAGAAAGAGAGATAGATAGAGATAGAGACATAGATAGAGATAGAGATACGTATAGAGATAGAGACAGAAACAGAGATGGAGATGGAGATGGAGATGGAGATGGAGATGGAGATGGAGATGGAGATGGAGATGGAGGTAGAGGTAGAGGTAGACAGAGACAAAGACAAAGATAGATATAGAGACAGAGACAAGGATAGAGACAAAGATAGATACAAAGACAAATAGAGAGACACAGGGACACAAATATAGGCAGAGATAAATAGACACACACACACACAGAGGGAAGGAGAGATGGAAGGAGAGGTAGGGATAGAGGGAGAGATAGGATGGAGAGAGAGGTGGGAGAGAGGGGTAGGTAGAGATGGGGAGGGGGAGATAGATAGAAGTAGAGAGGGAAGGAGAGGCGGGGAGGGAGGGTGAGGGAGGTGAGATAGAGAAAGAGAGGAGGGAGGGTGAAATATGTAGGGGAGAGAGGTGAGATAGAGAGAAAGAGAGTAGAGAGGGAAGGGGGAGAGAGAGTGTGTGTGTAAGGGATAAGCAATGAGTAAGATAGCGAGAGAAAGATGATACAACTTGTTGATTAATAAAACTTGACCTCTTGATTATTAAAATTTGACACGTTGAGTACTAAAATTTGACTAAGTCTAAAAATATATAATATCTTCTAAAAACTAGAATTTTCATTATAACTCCTAGAGATCTAAAACCACTCTCAAACACCCTAAAACTATATACATGAAATATAACTTAAAGCATAAGAAAGTAAATGTTTGTATGTAAATGTAAATGTTTATTTCATGTATATAGTTTCATCCAAAGAGAAAGACAAGAAAGAGAAGAAAAAAGATGATTTTTTTTTAATTCATAACAGAATGCGAACACATTAATGTGCTCACTTTTCGTGAAATCATTCACATAATGTGAGTGTGTTATATCACATAATGTGAGTGTGTTATAACACACTCATGTTTTATCTTGATTTAGAAATTTCCAAGCCTTTGGCCTGGATTTTCCTTGGGCTTCCATTCTAAAGGCTTGGAGTGACTTTCCAACATCCAAAGATGTGTTTTTGTAGATTGCAAAAAATTTGACATAATCTTGAGTGTGCTCCCCTTCAGGTTTGTACGTGTTTCAATGTCAAGTAAAGAAATTCCTAGGTAATGTTAAGCTCTCTCTTAGCAATCTAACAATGTAATTTTTTCACATTTTGAGTATGTTAAGGTTTTCATCTTTAATTTATTTTATTGGTGTATCCATTTTTGTCAAAAACCAATGTTTAGTATTTTTTACTTTATTTTTTCATTGTTCATATAAATTTCAAATAAATTACATTTTTAGAAACTAGACTCCATTATACACATTTGAAATTGGAATATTTTCATTGATTTCAACATCTACATCAGCATACCTTACTCACATTACTTGTATAGATCAATAGTTGTTTCGATAATAAAGGTTTGAGCTATGATAATCTAGTACTGAAAGTTTGTTGATCCGGTATTTTGGTCTGGATCGTCTCATTTTGTAAGATTCATTCAGAAGCTGATAATATGTTCTATCTTGACATCATTTGCATCTACTAAAAATATTTCAATTGGCTTGGTTATATAGTTGGAAAGATACAGTTAGTAGAAGGTTGGTACACAGTGTTCTATTTATATACTGGTTCAATGTGTCAGTTTTTTGGTTTGCACTCTACCACAAAGAAAGATATCACTACAAAATTTTGTATATAGATTTGTGACTAGGAGATTCATCATTCTTTGAATTTTTTATGATGTTATGCGAACACATATGGAAGATATGAATAATAGTGTTTTGTTTTGAGGATTACAGTAAGTTTTTGTATAGCGCATTGATGTGGGAGATTCTACATTTTCTCATGATTAATTGTTTTGACTTGCAAAGATGAAGATAAGTTATTTGATGTCATTTGAAGGATAATTTGATGTGTTAACAAGTTTTGGGGTTACACGTTTGGCGAATTAAATATATGTTTGAATTCTTTGATGTTTTAGGTCTAACTCTAGTCGACCTAATTATGAATTTATGTTAAGAAGATTAAATATGTGTTGTGGATGCTAAAGGGATCTATCTTAGGTCTGTGCTGACTAATACAAAATATTACTTGCTCATGTTGGGCGCAAAGATGAATATGTTTCAAGGATAAATCCGAAAGAGTTAGTTTTGATTTGAAATAGGTCTACTCTAATTAGGCCAACCTAATTACTGTTATGCAAATGTATACGATATATATATGAAATAAATTTTTGAGAAGTTAGAGATATGATGACAATGATGAAAATGTGACATAAAGAGAAATCATAAAGTGGTGAAAGTGAGAGAGATCATTAATAGATTACTATATGGTGTGAATGTGTGAATAGATAGAATTGTTGAGTACACTATATAGAGAAGTGTTTTGTATTCAGTGCTTCATTGGAACTAAACTCCAACAAAATGAAGGTGCATTCTATCTTAGTTCACCTCCTATCAGTGATCCATACTCTATTTTGTAATTTACTTCAAGCAGTGAGCCCTCAAGGACAGTGAGTCTTGGCAGTAAGCCATTGTAATATTCTATATCCGGATATATTATATTGTGAGTTAATCCTCACCGTGGTTTTTCCCATTTTGTGTTTTCCATGTAAAAATCCCAATGTTTTATGTGTCTTGTGGTATTATGAATCCTTTCATGTCTTTACTTACAATTGCAGTTAAATTTGTTTTAATGATTGAATGGTTTATAGATGGATGGTTTAATAGAATACTGATTCACCCCCCTCTCAGTATTTTAGGTGTTCAACAATTGGTATCGAAGCTTGGTTCCTCTTAAGGAGTCTAACAGCTTGAGGAAGACCTTGGAATTTGAACACATGGAAGATAAGAGATTTCTTATTCCTCCGGAAGAGATTCCTGCTAAACATATTAAAGAAGATTCTATCCTAGATAATAATGGTGAACTTGAAATTTCTCTTGAAGATCTTGATAGAACTGAAGAAGAAAACAAATATTTGAAGGAAAGCCTCAAGGAAGCAAATGAGTGCATCAAGAAACTAAGAGAAAAAATCAAGAAATTCAAAGAAAGACATAGATAAGTTGGTGATCAATTGAAGAAAGCAAATGAGGAAATCACTGGACTGAAGGAACAAGTGGAAGAAAAGAAAAGAATTGAGGAATGCCTGAATGCAAGGGTAAACAACAAGATGGATGAATTTGTAAGGCTTGAAAAATAAGTGGTAAATCTGAAATTGAACCTTGAAAAAGCAAGAAGACATGAAGATAAATTCAAGACAAGCTCTACAATGCTTGATGAGTTGATTGCTAGTCAGAAAACATCTAAGGACAACAGTGGTCTAGGACATGAGAATGGAGAAAGTTAAAATATTAAGAGGATTGAAGATAAGATGGATATTGGAAAGATCTAGAACTAGAGTAACAAAGCAAGAAGGCCTCCTATCAGACAACCAAATGCTCAAAGAAAACCAAGATACTTTGCCAAAGTTTGCAAAAGCATAAATGTGAAAAAGGACTATCCAGTAAAGAGATATGAACCAATCACTAAGTTTGATTCGGCAGAAGTTAAGAAGGAAATGGAAACTATCTAGATAAAGGAAAGAGAATTTGAGAAGCAAGAAGAATCATGAATTTCAATTTCATATGTATCATCCTTTGGTGCAGATAATCCCGTCAAAAATTAAACCTAGGCAATGTCTTAGGGGAGCAATATCAAAAAATTTATTATCCCCCTACTCGTATATGGTGTCATGGTGTGACACAAATGAACTTATTGGAGATGATGAATTAAATATCTCATGTGAAAGGAATTTTAAGTGGACATGTGCGAAGAAGGAATATTGCAGAGCTTAAGAAGATGGAAATACACAAAAATTATGAGGACATCTACTTGTGATCTAAAGCATTTATTGTTGAAACAAATGGGATTGAAGAAATAAATTTTTATTAAGGAAAATTCATTCAATGAAAGGCATTTGCAGAAGAAAAGTAGAGTGTGGATCAAGCTCGAAGATTTCAGAGCTCTTCTATACTACAGAATTTTGGTGTTTGGCTTTGGTGTGTAGACAAAAGGTAAGTAACTATTGTTATACATTGTTCTCTATGAATTATTCATTTGAATTTAATGGATACACCTCAAGTCGTGGATAATTCAAAAATATTGAAACCACAATTTAAGAAGTATTTTGTTGAAACCCTAGAACTTGACCCTTTGGGTACTGAAGACATTAGGATATACATTCATAGGAAGTTGGAAGAACCTTCATATAGAAAAGCACATATATTGTGGTTTGAAGAATTAATTGGAGAAGACTATACCCTAAAACTGGAACAAAATTTGTTAATGGAGATGAAATTAGATGTGTGGGACCAGTTTCCTAACTTTAGCAGTGAAGAGAAATACATAAGATTGGCACTAAGCAGGTTTCATGATCAGTCTGTGTGACTTGATGATTCTCATGTGATATCCAAAGAAGCAATTAGATATTTTACTGGTCTATCTTTCTTTAGACCTACTCCTATATGCAAACCTAACAAAGGAAAAGGATTGAGAAAGAAAACAAGTACTGAAATCAATAATCCAGTTGTTCAATATGTGAGTATGGTTATTACACACTTGATTTTTGGTGATAATGTTTTTTTTCCACCACAATTGACATAGATTTAGAGATGGTTGAGAAAAGGACTGAATATAATCTCTATGAGTTGCTCTAGCTACAACTATTGGAGAATTCAAATGATATCAAGAAGAAGTGCACATTTAGGTACGAAACATTGATAATATGCCTAATATGTTACTTTATGAGGGAAGTTCCTGTTGTAGGAGAAGTTATTTGGGTGAAAACCAAACCGATTGCATATCAAATTAGAGATATAATGAGAAATATTGGAGATTTGGATGCACAAGGTGATGCCCTTGCTGCATTCTTTGGAAAATTTTAGACAAGAATGAATAGAAGGTGAAGAATTCCAAGAGAGTTAGTAACAAGATATAAGAATGACATAACCTTTTTGGTACCTAATGATTACTATATTATCAAGGCACTTGAACCTAGAAACATATGGATTCCTAATGAGATTGAGAAATATTATGTCGTTGGTTGTATTGAAAGATTAATTAACATCCCTAGAGATCCTAGTAGACCAATATTTGGAGCTTATACATAAGTGGCTCTAGAAATTCATGAGAAATATGATTTGGTGCAAGAAAAAGGGCTAATTGGGATAAATACAAAGGAGTATGCAAGAGAATATGACATATTAAGGGATGTAATCAAAATTGCTCTAGAAAAAGTAGAAGGGATCTCTAGTAAATCAATAACTACCTCTAGAGAAAAGAGCAAATCTGCTGAGGTTCATGCATTAATTGCTCAAACAGAACCTATTCCAAGAAAACTCAAGTAGCTAGCTAGAAGAGAGGTACATCTTTAGTTAGTTCCTAAAGTAGACACTAGCTCTTCATAGTCCATTATGGAAAGCACAAATACATTGAATAATTCATTCAAAGAATTGAGAAGACAAGTAGAGAGTGAAATGGTTACTTGGGTCAGGGAAAAAGGATTGTTGGAAATTGGAGAAAGATGTAGGTCTACATACTGCAATGCACTTGAGAATCTAAAAGAAGTTCAAAATTGTGAAAAAGAGGCCAGAAATCTATTCTCATTTTGTTGGACATGGCTTGATGTGACTTAAAGACTCAAAGATGTTGAGGACACAATTGAGACACAAATAAAATATGCATCAAACACTTTTAATCCAGCTCTAGATCAGGATGATCAAACTTGGTTTGGTCTAACAAAGCTACATGAAGAATATATCTCATTGCACAAGGATAAAGGAGAAATTATTAGACAATATGAACAACTTAGAGACCTAATAAAAATTAAGCACACACCTGTCTCCTATGCTCTTTCTCTTGCTGATAGAATCCTAAACTCAAAATTCACTCTCGGAACTCTAGTTGAAGGGAAAGATATCCTAGTTGAACTTGAGTATCTATGCAGAGCCTTGACAGAAGCAAAGAAACTATGGGATAAAAGAAAATATTCATGGACAAGTACTCTCCACAAACTTCAAGGGACAACCACCTCTGATTAATTACTCATAGTTACTATTTTGGATGTACTATTAAGGGGGAGTATTTAGATACACAAAGGGAAATTGTTGAAGCATTTTGGTCAGTTTCAAAGGGAATAACAATACAATATATTTTATCCTTTGTCATTGATGTCAAAGGGGGATAGAGTACCATGTGAAAAGGAGAGAATATCATTCCATTTGGAGAGAGAGATGAAAAGAATAAATTTTGTTCTTGATGTTTTTCACATCATGTGTTTCCATCAATGACAAAGGGGGAGATTATTGGAAATTGGAAGATTATCATTGATTTCAACATCTACATCAACATACCTTACTCATATTACTTGTATAGATCAATAGTTGCTCCAATAATAAAGGTTCGAGCTATGATAATCTGGTACTGAAAGTTTTTTGATCTAGTATTTTGGTATGGATCGTCTCATCTTGTAAGATTCGTTCAAAATTTGATGATATGTTCTATCTTGATATCATTTGCATCTACTGACAAGATTTATGTTGGCTTGGTTATACCGTTGGAAAGATACAATTAGCAGAAGGTTGGTACATAGTGTTCTATTTATATATTGGTTTAATGTGTCAGTTTTTTGGTTCACACTCTACCACAAAGAAAGTTATCACTAAAAAAAAAATTATAGATTCATGACTGAGAGATTCATCTTACTTCAAATTTTTTATGATGTTATGTGAATGCATATGGAAGATATGAATAACAGTGTTTTGTTCTAAGGATTACAGTAAGTTTCTATATAGCACATTCATGTGGGAGATTTTGTGTTTTCTCATGATTAATTGTTTTGACTTTTGGAGTTGAAGATAAGTTATTTGATGTCATCTAAAGAATAATTTGATGTGTTAACAAGTTTTGAGGTTACACATTTGGCAAATTACACATACGTTTGAAGTGTTTGATGTTTTAGGTCTAGCTCTGGCCGACCTAATTATGAATTTGTGTTAAGAAGATTAAATATGTGTTGTGGATGCTAAAGAGATCTATCTTAGGTCTGTTCCAAATGATACAATATATTACTCACGTGTGTTGGGTTTGAAGATGAATATGTTTCAAGGATAAAGCTGACAGAGTTAGTTTTGATTTGAAATAGGGCTACTCTAATTAGGCCAACCTAATTAGTGTTATGTGAATGTATGCAATATATATGTATGAAAGAAATTTTTGAGAAGTTAGAGATATGATGACGATGATAAAGATGCAACATAAAGTGAAATCATGAAGTGGTGAAAGTCAAAGAGATCACGAATGGATTACTGTATGGTGCGCATGTGCAAAATTGTATGTGTGAATAGAAAAAATTGTTTACATTATACAGAGAAGTGTTTTGTATTCAGTGATTCATTGGAACTAAACTCCAGCACAAGGAACGTGCATTCTATCTCAGTTCACCTCCTAGCAATGAGCCATACTATGTTATGTAATATACTTCAAGCAGTGAGCCTACAAGGATAGTGAGTCCTAGCAGTGACCCAATGTAATATTCTATATCTAGATATATTATATTGTGATTTAACCCTCACCGTGGTTTTTCCCATTTTGGGTTTTTCACGTAAAAATCCTAGTGTTGTTATGTGTTTTGTGGTACTATGATTCCTTTCATGTCTTTACTTACAATTACAGTCAAATATGTTTTAATGATTGAATGGTTTATAGTTGGATGGTTTAATAGAATATTGATTCATCCCCCCTCTCAGTATTCTAGGTGCTCAATAATATTCAAAGAAAAAAAATATTTTTCAATTATTTTTCAAAAAATTTAGGGGGGAGGATGTTCACATTTCTATTTTCAGGATGTGTCCACTTTTAAAATTAGTTAAAAATCATATATTCATTATAAAATTAGCAGAAAAATTAAGGATAAACTACATGGTGTTAGCTAATTTCTCACTAAAGTGATTTTTTAAATAGTAAAAATAAAGTAAACATTTTAAGGGGGGCCACACTAGATGTTATGTTATAATTTTAAAAAAAAATAGGACCAATTTTTGTGGCCCCCTTTTTTGAAAACCTTAATCACTACCATTTTTTAAAATAAATAGTTTTTTAGAAAGTAGATTTGGAGCACTACAACTCTTGTTTTTGTTGTATCTTAAAATTTTGAGTGTAACTATCGTCAATTTCTCATCCAAGGTCAATCTTTCCTGATTTCATAAAAAAGTGGCCACTTAAGACCCCTTTTTGGTCCCCTATCTTTGTGTACCCACCCTTCCATATTTTTTAATTAGAGGATAAAGAATTTGAACTAAATGGTTTCATACAAAATATCTATTAGACTCTCAAATGTAAAAGATGATTAATGTTGCCTTGAATTTGGTCCATCAAAGTCCATCCCCTTTCAAAATCTTTTTTATATATATTTTTGGTTAATTTTGAGCCTCGTGGATCATCAAATCTTGTTTAAGTGTTATTCATACCTTTGGAGTCCCAAGGATTTTCTTATATAGCAATTTTTTCTTAAAATCGGCTTCTAGTAGTGGTCAGGAGCCAACAAGGTTCTCACTACCTTGTCAAAACCCGATGGGGTTCTCATAACCTATATTTTTTTCGACCAAGCCTTGTTGCAATATTCATCAAGATTCCTTGAAAGTTTAAAACTTAACGAGTCAATCTTTAATGAGGTTTTCAAAACTCTTTTGGGATCCACCAAAGTTTTGAAAACCTTTAAATCTCCTGAAGAATCTATCTTCATAGAGAAAATGATCAAAATATAAAGAAAATTGGAAGTTCTTTTAGGTTTTGAGACTATTATTAGGAGTCAATAAGGTTCTCACAACCTTGTCAGGATTTGACAATGAACCAAGATCCACATATTTTGTGGCTGAGAAAAATATGATAAGTCATTCCTAAATCTTCGTCAACATTGCATGGAGTTGTGACAACCGTATCGAGTCTTAACAAGGTTTTCACAACCTTGGAAGAGTCTAACTCACAACTTACAACTTCATCTCTTCCAATGAAAATTTATGGAGAGAAGTAAAATAAATACTAGAAGAGAAATTCAATTAAGGTATCGAAATTTGTGTCAAAGTCTGACCTTATTTCAAGAACTTTTCAAAAGCCTCACTCTCCTCTATATAATGTGAGTTCAAAATTGGCGCCAAGTCACCTACCAACATTAATTATTATCAGAGTCGAGTGAGATGAAATAAATTTTGAGGTATATAATCATTCTTCTCATTAAGAAGTGAGATCAAGAGTGTTTTTAGAGCTCAAAGAAGTGGAATTATAGCAAGAATTATTAATAGAATTTGAGTGAGTTTCTTCACAAAGCCATTCTTAGAGAGGAAGTAAGCAAATAATTGTTACTCTTAACCTTCTCCTATCCATTGTATTCATTCAAGGGGTTTACTTGAGCCAAAGGTTAAGTTCTCTAGGGGAGACTTCTTTAAATTTTTCTTAGAATTTGATAATTAAAATTTAAGCATAGATGAAGTACAAATACTTGGGTTATGATCATGTCCCTTTTTCTAGAAAGATAGTTGGGTAGAATCTGAGATTCATATTACATTCCTCTGTAGTGGCTCCTCTCGGTCTATAATTTGGGAAATAGAATTTGCACTAAATTCCCCACAACATATCCAGAGCTCATGGGAAAAGGATCATCTACCGAGCAGATATCGCTATCAGAAGATCATCAATCAAGGTTCACTATGCCAAAACATAATTGATTCTAGGAATCACTTTGCATTTATCCATAGGAGCACATTCATGGGTGCGATTTGGAACATAGCACCTATGATGGAACTTAAACATCATATCCAAATCTTAAGGAATAAGGATTGGGAAACAAAAAGTTATTCCTATCAGAAGGTGACTATGCTAGTCAACTTGTATCCACTTCTATAGGCTTGAAGAATAAGACATCATGAGATTGTGTGGAAACAATAGCAAAGTTTTAGGAAGCTAGAAAGGGATAGGAAAGTGTGTGGGTGGGTCTATAGGATGGTGTTCTTGTTCCAAAGGAATCAACATTGGCCTTAAGGCTGACCTAATGAAGCATGCTAAGAATTCAAACTCTAGCTTTGGTGCTACTAGGGCTCAAAGCTAACTTGATCCTTAAAGAGGAATGTTAGCATATAAATGTGGGAAAACCCATTCATGTAAAGGCATCGAATTATTATGTCATTTTCTTATAAATCTGGGACACTTGTCTTTTATTTCCTTCTATGGAAGAAAACCCATAGGAGTGGTGTTCATTGGATGAAAGCCTAGTGTTCACTAGGATCAGAGGACAAAACCCCTTTGGTTCTCAAGGGAATTCTCATTCAGAGGTTACATATGAGCTTCAAGGGATTTTGTAGGAAGTTAGTACTATTATCATCTGATTTGTGGTGATCTGGAAAATAATTTTGAATTATTGTCCTAAATTGTATTCAATATATTATACATATATTCTAAAGTTTCATCATATTTTGGAGTGTTATATGTTGTGCCTAATTTTGTTGTGTTTCAATTTCATCTACAAATTAGTATTTGTTAAAAAAATTGTATTTAGGGACATTACAGTAATATAAAAGCAAGTCCTTGTCAACTTGTAGTGTTTCCTAATGATTGATGTTACCAAGTGAAAGGGAGATCAAATTCTAGAGGAGAGAACTAAAGAAAGTGGTTCAAGGAGAAATGATAGAGGATGATGAAGCCAAATAAAAATTTGAGGAGATGATACAAGGGAAAATTTGTCTTACTGACATGTTCGGCCAGATGTTTCAGTGGATTCAAACTAATGTAAGGAAAGAAAATGATAGTATTAATGGAGTGGGTGCCTTCAACAAGTCAAGTGGTGGAATGGGGAAGAAGAAGGAAATCTCTACCCAAAGTTCCAAAATAGACATTAACAATATGACCCTTAAGCCTAAGTTTATTCAAAGAGTGGAAGAAGTGTTAGAGGAAGGAATTACTCTCTAAGATAACATATCAAGAGCTTATGAAGAGTATAGGTCTTTGGACCCCCCAATCAAAGAGATATTGTCTTTGAAATATTTCATGGAAATGAAGAAGAATAAAAGAGGAACTTACCATTCACCCCTCAAGCCAAAATCATTGGAGCATTCATTGGGAAAGCTAACTATTTCCCTGTTTCATGGATCTGAGAAGAGCATTGCTAGGTCATAGTTACAAAAACTTGATACATATCTGGCACTCAATCCAATGTCTAAGGAGGATGCCATAAAAATTTCTACCCTACACTTACAAGGAATTTATCATGATTGGTGGTAATGTTAGGTCTCAAAAACGTAGGATTTGAACCTTAAGAGGGTGTCAATCTCTTAATACGTTTTTGGCTAATGAATGAGGCGAATATGATTGATAACCCCATGTTGTTTAGGCTCTGCTAAACCTAGCCAAGTGAACCTAAATGATAAGGCATATTTGAAGGAAAAAATATATTCTCTAACTTGGGTGATCTATTCACAATGGCACGTGGGTGTGAGATAGATGCAAGGCTAATAACTAATCCCTACTGTAAATGTCTTTGATGATTAAATGTATGAGTAAAGTTTGTGTGAATTGTTCTAAGTATGACTAGTGCCTAATCCTATTCAGTGAATGCAGTCGAGAGATGGATGATGATGGAGAAAGATATGTAAGATAGGTGGATCTACTTCTCAGCTTAACTCTAACTTGTTGGGAACTTTGGATGTTTGCACCTTGTACAAACATGCAGGTTTGTCAGTTATTGTACTCTTCTTTATGAATCCTAGTGTTATTCTCCCAAATTACTATGATATCATGAAAGAATTTTTAATTCTTAACTTGAGGGAAACCAATCAGAATAACCAATTCAAAAGGGTTTTAATCCCTGGAAGGAACTAATTCAAATGAAAATTATCTTAAAGGAATTTAATTTACCCTAGCCAAAACCTAACCAAGAAAACCACATATCAATAGCAAATGTGTCCTAAAAATTTGTATAAATCAGAATAACTTAGGAAAACCAATTTGGATACAGCATAGCAACATATAAGAATGAATATTAACACAACAATTGAACACTCGAAATAGATCACCAATTCTGAAGTCTTCTCCATTATATTGCTTCAAAAGATTTACATTTATAGCAGAAGTTTCTAAAATATGGAAATGGATGAGTGAAATATGCTATACTAGTGAATGAACCTATCTTTTATTAATGATGATGATGATAATGATAATCTCAAAACTGGGTCTTAGTTTCCATTTTTATATGGGAAGCAACAAGCTACAGACCAATTGCAAAAAGGTATGTCTTTTCATAATCTTAATTAATTATAATTTTTAATCATAAAGAAATCGGTTGAGGAAACAACAACAGATAGTAACACTTGCTCTGATATTCATCATAGAGAACTCATGACCTATCAAGATCTAACAAATTTCTCCTCTCCATGATGAAGTGCTCGATCATCTTGCAGACCTCAACTTTAAAACTTATTTCTCCACACCCGGAGCCACTCCAATTCTAGTGATGAACATGTTCATTTCTGACAAGTGCTCGATATAATCCTCTCTAATGTGAGTGTCAATATTTGACAAAGATTCCATCATGTTGTACTCCATATACATTATTCCCTCAAGTTGCTTATGAGTATTGTCTAGTGCCCTCTCTTCGTCATTAACTATCTCAACTACCTGTGGTAGTATCTAAGCCAATTCATCCTTCCAATGGTCTTTTCCTTTAAGTTCTCCTTCATCATCAAAAAATATGGGAAATGAGATATCCAATGGTTGGTCAATTTCATCGAGCTCAGCTTTAATCTCAGCACAAAACTCCTCATGTTGATTAATTAACTCATTATATATGTGGAGGATTTGTTCGTTCATGAATTCCTTACTAACCAATTCTTCTTTCTTTTCTTCCATACACACCTATAGTTTCTCATGTTTTTGAAGAGTAGAGTGCACTTTTAAAAAGAGTTCCCAATATTGATCAGCCTAGTCCATCACCTTCTCAAAACTCTTCTTGACTATCTCAGAGATCATCTCAAACTTGATGGTTTTGATCTTTGTCTCTAGTTCATTGCATTTATTTTGAACTCTTTCATGGAAATTTTTCCAGTATATAAAATCTACCATGGAATCTAATACACTCTTTTCATGGTCCTCACATGGAGAATATAATTCTAATGAAGAGGAAGAGGGTAGTTTATCTATGTAATTGGTGACCTCTTTCCTTAGTTTTTCATTGTCTTTTATTAATTTTTCCACCTGGTCCTTATTGAATTTTGCCACATTTATGTTTAAATCTATTGTCTCAATGGTATTAGTACATCCCACTCTATGTACCAAAAGATGTCCAAACACTTGACTTGGATTACTAATGATAGCAGACCTCTCTTTTCTTGATGATATAGCACCCAAATCAATAGTGTATCTTCATCTGGGTTGTAACCTAACCCTAAATACATTTTGTCATTGGCCTCTTCTATCAGCTGCAATGTCTTATCTCCTCTTTTCTTGAAGCTATCAAACACTATGGAAGAACTAATGTCCCATCCTAGTAAGAGCAACACCCCAGCCTCTTGAAGCAGTTCTCTTCCTCTTTCAGGGGTGATAGCTTCTAGCTCTTGATCTACTTCCTTTCTTAGCTCTTGCAAAGCATCAAGCTCTTATTCAGGAGTGATATATTTCATTATTTTTCTCAGCACTCTACCTTTCTATTCATAGACAAATGACTTGAACTTAGAATTTTTAACAAAGTCACCATCAAAAATAATTTCTTTACCAGCCCTGACTCTCACATTATCAGAGACTTCAGTTGATGCTTCAAATTTAATAATAATGTGTTCATTGGGTGGCTCATACTGTGTGACAATTTGTGCACTTATTTGTTCAACTTCATCTTCTTTTTCATCACTTTCCTCTTCATCCTCTTCCTCACTCATGGCAGTATCCATATAGAAACTTACTTCTGGATTAGGGTGTGAGCGTATATAATTGAGGGATTCCATATTCTCATCATGCATTCTAAAGCAAGTTGCCACATGTGTTTCAAAGACCATAGGGGGCACATCTCTAGTTAGTTCATCCTCATGAGTGATCAGTTATTCAACTCTTTCTAAGGGGTCTATACAACATTGAATGATTTTATATATGACAGATTATTCTCCTTCTTCCATGCCTCGGCTAACATGATCTTATTGTATATGACCATCCTTTGTGCTATCAAAGCTTCATCACAATTCCTTATCGCATCATCCACAGAGAACTGATGTTCATATCCAGATAGTGTTTGTGACAATTTTTCCTTATTAATAAAGTTCTCTAAATCAAAATTCTTTCTCTCATTCCCCAATGGAAAATTGTAATGTGCCAATTTCTTATCAATCTCTTCATATCCTTCACTAGAAACAATTTTGAATCTCTAAAACATAGAGTACTCAACATAATTGATTTTTTATTGTGTCCTTTAAGATGCTTAGCATTTGATTAGGCCAACTGTCTCACAATTTCCAAATAGGACACCTATTAGGAACTGTTCAAGGTAACAAGTTTGGAGCCCCTTCAAATCCATATGCTCTAATCATAGTGCAATCATAAAATGTATACCAATCTCCCCAATTATGATTCACCTTTTTCTTTGGATCCTTCTCTTTAGGTCTAAGAAACCTTTGTACTTCAAGAGACAAGTTGTAATCACATGGATGCCCCAATAATTTTGGCAAGGATTTCACAAAATACTCCTCGAAGTATAAATAATGGGATCTCCCATATCTATTGTCCCATATCGAGGTCCACATTTGAATTGGTTTAAAATTTCCATCCTCATCTACATCCCTTATCCTTAATTCCTCTCCCCAAATCCCTCTAGCTTTCCCTTCATACAAAATTAAGTGCATGAACATAGAATAATTTTTAAAATTAATATAATTGTTGTTATTTTTTATCTTCTCCAATCCCTGATTTAGAGCATTAGCTAGATAGCTAGCATAATCAAATGAACTAGCATCTCGGCTTTGCACATCTGCTACCAGAACCATTGGGGCTATTGACATAAGAGCCAAAACTTCCACTCCGAACACTTTTCCTACAATGTAATATGTATACTAAAAATACTGCTCAAATAGCTCTTCATGAAAGGGAGGGTGTTCATTACTAGAGAACCTTTTGAGTCTATTCCCTTCCTTTCAAGGCCTATGTAGTGGAAATTTCCACCTTTTATAGCTAGTGTCCATGTGATGATATTCTGTCAAGATGTCTTTTACTATGAATGGCACACTCATAGAGCAATCTAATTGGAAGACAATGGAAATGAAGTCTTTGGATATGATAATGAATTCAAATGCATCATGTAACTGAATTTCTCATCGTTTGGGGTCATACTTAGCAACCAATGCCTTAACCAACTCTACATTAGGCACAACCAACTTTCCCAAGTTCATTTTCCATGGATTATAGATAGGTTGGAACCTATATTGTTTTCAATAGTGGTAGATAAACAGTTCATACCCTCTTTGCGGTGTCCACACATCCCCTAAGTCTTTGTGTTTATTCCATAATTTTTTCGTGGAAGGATTTAATTGTACACTTCTCTTAGGCCTTAGCCCCGACCCAGGACATTGATCGATCAAGTCTTGGTTTAAGAGTCTAACTTATTTCTCTTTTTTTTAGTTTTTGGTGTTCCTTAGCTTCCTTCCATTATCCATAACCCTAGTTTCTCTTTATAGTTCTTTATACTTCAAAGGAATTACTCAGTTGGGCTTCATATACTTATATCACGCTTGCTTCTCTCCGCCTGTGCAACAATGGGGTACCTCCAGCTTGTTCACTCCACTTCTACTCTCTGTAAGCTTTTCTAATTTTCAATGATAGAAATGAGATCAATTTGAGGTATACATTGCTTGGCTCTAGCACATAAATGTTGCACTTTCTCTTTTTCTTTTCATCGGGGAGATCATTTAATTTGAATATCTCCTCGATATCTTGAGCTATCACATCAATCAAAAACAATCATCATCATTGTAGATCAGTGGGACTATGATTTTACTCCTATCAATATCCACTTCTCTCCTCGATGAACTTTATGTTTTTATCTTTCCTTTGGGGTATCAGCAGGATGCTAGATAATTTCTCCCTGGTACACTTTATTCCTTCTAATCCCTTAGCTTATATTTGATCATTTATAATATGACCTTTCTCTTCATGTGTTATCGGCTCATTGGGGGAGCCCTTGTTCATATCCTATCAATAGTCATCATTCTTTCCAATACTCTTTGATTTTGATTGTTTATCGTTGTATCGAGGGACTGAATTTTTTGTAAGCCCGATAGCCTTATGTTTCCCTGATATTACTTACTGCTGCATATTTTTGATTTAATAAATGTCTTTATTATGTCATGTATCGGTCCATCATCGAGACACAATGCCATCTCTCCCGATATGCTTTAGTGTCTCTAATATGTTTTGCTTGGGCTATCGGGGAGATAATGAGGTATGTCCTACCGATATGTATCACTCACTCCAATGAATTCACCTTAGTTAGCTTTTTGAGTCTATCAAGGAGACCATGTTAGAATTCTACCCGATAGAAAGTTGTTTCACCAATGGTGTATATTTTGTGGTTTGCCTCCATTAGTTCATCAATGAGACCATGATGAGAGTCTTGCCGACATGGTATTGTCATGATGACATGTCTTATATTACTGAGGTAATACTTTAGGAAGGGGAATTGCTCAGAATAATGTTTGGAGACTATTTTATTTACAATGGTAGGTTTGAGAGTTATATACATCAAGAAATTTTTTATGTTTTATGCCAAATATAGTGAAATATCAAGGGAAATAGGGATTATAATGAAAATGAAATAAGAAATGATAATGGAGGAATGTGAAAACCAAGGTGGATTTTTTCAGTTCCAACAGTGGCTCTGACTAGGGATGAATGAATGTGAGATCATTGCAAGAATCTAGAAGTGATCTCTAAGAGGTAGACCATGGGTGAATGTGACAAAATGGGATGGGAAGGGGGAGGAAAACCTAAGCTAATGTGCATGGAAAATCATTTTTTTTTAAGAAAAGAAGTTTTTCAGAAATTGTTCATGCATCGGTAATTCATGATCTTCTCCTGACATATTTTAAAGATAATAAGAATCTTCACCATCTTTTCTTGTAACAACAAATGGTCCTATCCATAGAGCTTCAAATTTCCCATGCTTCCCTTTTTCTTGGCATCTGGAATTCCATAATAGAACCATGTCATTCACTTCAAACTTTCTATATTTTTCCCTTTTGTCAAACAAGTACTTTATTTGTGACTGCATTTTTGTGTTACACTCTTAGACCAAGCATCTAATCTCATCCAATTCTACCAACTGCTCCATTCTATCTTCCATGGGTTCAGGGATATCTAATTCTTCTTAGAGCATAAACTTATATACTGGTAAAAGGTTCTACATGGGTGTCCTTGCTAATTGTGTCCCATAAACCAATTCAAAAGGTGATTTTCTAGTTGACTTCTTTACTTTGATTCTATCTGCCCAAACTACCAACCTCAATTTGGAATCCAAATCCTTTTTATTGTTGTTTAGCATCCTTTTAATTATTTTTAGGATACTCTTGTTGCTTGATTCAGCCTACCCAACCACTACACCAAAATACCAGCCAAGCTTTAGATAGCTCATCCAAAATTATAGGTCTCACCCAACCACTCTTACATTAGATAGCTGCAGAAAAAGAAAGCATGAAACCAATTCACTTTTTGGTGTAGTGGTTGGGCTTTTACCTAGCAAGAATGAAAGCATAACCTCTAGCTAGTAGTGGTTGGGCCTTTTGGTGAAGTGGATGGCCTATCTAATTTGAAAATGAAGCTTGGATTGATGAAGCATCCTTTAGATAGCTCTTGCTTCTCATCATTTTTGGTGTCATGTGAATCAAAATCCTGTATACTACAGTGGATTGGTTTCTAGTTTGGACAGTGAGATAGGTCATCATGGCAGGGTTGTTTAGCAATAAACAAGCATGGAAATAATGTGAACAAACACAACACAAGATCATTCATAAATTGCAGCATGTTGAGGATTCCTTCTCAAGGAAAATTAGACACACTATTGGTTCATATCCATCTACAAGAGCAGCTAAGAGTTCTCATGCTTCACCAACAAATAAAGCAATTATGGCCATCTATGACAAGTATCACTCTCTTCCTCAAAAGATACAAGACATGCTTTCTTTTCACACAATTCTAGGGAATACCAGACGAGGATGAGGATGATTCAAGGTTTTCAAGTCCATATCAATAGAAAAAGAAGAAAGAAATATCAAAATATATTAAAGAATCCACTGGAAAAGGTGAAAATTTTAATGTGCAAGACCAAGGAAAAGAAGAAACACTTGTTTGCAGTTTGCAGCCTACAAATGATCACAATGAATGTGAAAATCAGTCATCATGTGGGAGTCCTAAAGAAGAAATAACTTTGGATCAAAGGGAGATACATAGCACACCATTGAGTCATCATGTTGATCACAAAGTGGAAGGGCTTACAACCATGGATCATCCCATTAAAGGTGTTGAAAACATGACACCAAGGTTTGACACCTATTCTGATTTTTGCAATAGCAGTTATAGTCATGTAGTAACATGCATTTCACATGAAGGTAATGATGTTGTTGAGTTCTCCTATGATGATACTCAAGTTTATAGTGCTAAACATGAGGTATATATTATGGATTCAAATCACAAAAGTCTTGATTTTATTCACCGTACTATGGAAGATGTTATAAGGACACAAGGGTTGTGTGATGGGTGCTCACTAAGAGCTAAGAAGGCCAAAATGCTTGTTTCCCAAGCAAGACAACACTTGCATGAGGTCAAGGAAATATGTAATCAGCTTGATAATGCAAGAAGACAAAGAGAATCATACATTAGGTCCTTATTTCTTCCAAGGGAAGAATGTGTGGATGATGGGCATACAAGTGAAGAGCTTCTTGAGGTAAGCCCACAAGAAGAGCATGTTGAGTTGTGTGATGAAGAAAGGAGGTATGATGCAGGAGTTTCAGTTTGGTCTAGTTTGCATTACAAATTTTATGACTTCCCCCTTTTAAAGATCCCCTTGAAGGCTCAAAATAATGATGATAATACATATGCACTTGTTGAGCCAGCCACAAGTGATATGTCCATGTATGTGCAATAGAATATATTTGAATTCATTTTAGTTATTCATGCATCTTCTACAGTGAAAGGACAATTGTTAAGATCTTATGAAGCATTTTGTTTTAAAAAGTTGCTTACTAAAAAGATCTTGTATTTTGATAATGTTTGGTTTGTCCAAGACTTCAACAAAATGGAGTTGGATTTTATGGCTAATGGTAAGAAAATTGTGCTTAAAGCTCTTTCAAATGGTGGGCCTATAGAAATTTCAGCACATAGGTTGGAGTCTTCCTTCACTCATAATGGTAACAATAGCCTAATGACTCCTATTGATGAGGAAATAAGCCACCTAAGATATGATTCTTTGTACCATAACATGGGTGATGTGGGAAAGACACTAGACATGTGCAATAAGTGGAGTCAAAGAGCATCAAAGGCTAAGGCACTTGCTGCCCAAGCACAATAGCAATTGCAAGAAATTAGAGATACCACTAAGGCCCAACCACTACACCAATTATGATGCAATTGTCTATTGATATACAAAGGAATTAAACTGAAATATGACTTTTGAGTTTTACCAAATATGAATGCAATTTTCTCTTGAGATACAAAGGAATTAAACTGAAATAAACTTCTAATTTTTCTAATTTCAAATGGTAATGCATAAAATTGTAAAATTAAAAATTTAGGAACACCAGTCATCAACTAGTCATACCTAGAGTCCAATGCTAACTTGCAATTAAATTTTATTGATGAAATTCCAGTGAAATACAGGATTACAAATCACATTTTCTCCGCCAATATTTTTTTCCAAACACTAGCAGCAACATAGATGGTACAGCAAGCAAAATCAGTCACCAAAATCCATTGAAATGGATTCCCTCACAACAACGTAGCTGGTACGGCTACCCTTGAGGATGGAAAGGCTGACCTAACTAGCAAGGGTAGTCATACCATCTATGTTGCAATATGGCCCATCTAGTACACGAAATCCATAGATTAGGTTATGCTTTCATGCTTGCTATCCACTTCAAAATAGGTATATTTCACTATCCAAAAATTTAGATAGCTCATCATTTAGTATCATCAAGCCAAGCTTCATCTTCAATAGGATTTTGATTCACACAACACCACAGATGATGAGAAGCAAGATCTATCTAACATCCAAAATTCTGAGTTTTTAGTTGATGTTGACAATTTCATTAAGGTGTGTCGTGATTTTATGGGTGATATGTTCAATGGATCAGCCACTCCTAGTTTGACTTTAGGTATTAATGGAGACAACTACAGTACAACTATGGATTTGTCACCTATTTCATATGCTTATGTAGTTTTTTATTGGTTGAGTTGTGACATAATTTTCATGGATTCACGGTTGACACATGGCTGTCCTACATGCTTATACATTGTATATTTAGATTTATCTAGGTCTACATCAGTTTTTGGGGTGGAATGGATTGTGTGGAGACATGGTCACTTGATAGGTAAGGTGTATGAGATGGGTTTATTTTGTATGCATGGGTATATAGACACCATTGACTTCACTTTAGTTGTTGGTCTGATTTATAATAGCATTCTTGAGGTGGATATAGGATCCTGGTATTTGGTTTCAACATGCAGGTGTAGATTATTTGAGGGAAAACAATCTTCAGGAAGGGAGGATTGTAATGTATCCTCCTTAGGCAACTCAGACTATAGCAGTGATGGGCGTACTATTAGGGTTCCTGTAGGTTAGCAGAATAGTTAGGGGGGCTCAGCTGAGGCATGCAGAGCATACCTGGGGGCTTTAAGAGCCTTTTTGTTTGGAGTTTGGTTGATGAATCCAAGGATAAATTGGAAATTTTAAAGTTTGCTTTAGTGGAATATAAAAAGTGAACAGTAACAGAGAATTATAAGAGGAATAGTGAAAAGTGCCCCCATCCTAGCAACTCAAGTTTTTTTTTAAATGTGGCCCTTTCTTTTGATGAGGAAAAGACCCTTGAGCAGGAATATTTTATTATCCTTTTTAAAAAAATCTCATGGAGGTTATAAAGCTAAGTGTTGGGATTCTATTTTGGCATTCTATTGTCATTTTTCATATCAAAATTTGCAGGTGGAGCTCTAGAGAAGGGTTTTAGTAGTGTTTCAACCTTCTAGGAATGAAAACTCTCAGAGGCTATCGTGAATTAGACGAGAACCCAGTTCACCTTTGAGGAGGGCCTACCTTGGGTCTTCGTTTGGGCTTCATTTGAGGAGTTTTAGGTAGTTATTTTTTAGATTTGAGTTTGCAGCAGTGTTATATCATCATACTTCTTCAAATTGAAGGCTTCCATTGATAGATCAAACCTCTCCTTGGCCAATACTATCACATATTTTCATTCTACTTGCTGGCAACAGGTAGCTAGGGTTTTGGAGGTCAGATTTGTCAATTTAGAGAGCAGATAAATGGATTTTGGTGACTAATTTTGCTAGTCGTTCCATCCTCAAGGGAAATCATACCATCTATATTGCTACTATGGTTTGGACAGAATATTGGAGGAGCAAATCTGATTTGTAATCCTGTATTTCACTAGAATTTCATCAATAAAATTCAATTGCAAGTTAGCATTGGACTCCAGGTATGACTAGTTGATGAATGGTGTTCCTAAATTTTTAATTTTACAATTTTATGCATTGTTGTTTGAAATCAAAAAAATTAGAATTTTATTTCAATGTAATTCCTTTGTATCTCAAGAGAAAATTGCATTCATATTTGGTAAAACTCAAAAATCAGAGACCACTATTGACTTCTTCTCGCAAAACCAAGATCTGATTTTGCTTGATACCACTAAGGCCCAACCACTACACCAAAAGACCAACCTATTAGTTAGGGTGGCTATCTAGGGTGTTAAGGGTGGGGGTTTCCTCCCACCAGAGCATCTAAGGCCTTACGTAGACCCCATGTACATGTGGTCGGGACTCACCCAACTGCTATGTGTAGGACATTACAGCCCACCACACTCCGTGGGTCTCGACCTCGAGACCTCAGTTCTGATACTACTAAAAGATTCCTTCCTCAATCTGATTTTAATTTTCTAATTTTGGTTTTTCGTGGGTTCTTTGACCAACATATAGAATAGGTTTTGTTTTGTTTGTGTTTTGTGTTTTTTCTGAGTTTTATGCGAAATGCATGACATGTACAATGTTGATAAAGGAAAAATAACCAAACATGCAATGATTCTATTAATTAAAAGATTTAAATTACATACATATGGGCCAACTACAACATACACATTCATCCAAAGACTAGGAAATGACATTTTACAAGGCTACAACTGAAATTCCAAGTCTGATATAACCCTGATACAACAAATTCGAACTCTCCCAGCTCTACAAATGACTACCCAATTCATTTCTAGGTGTGAGAGGAGTTGTTTCACTACTGTATGAAACTTTTTAGCTCCAAAACTTCAAAAACTTCACATTGTACTTAGGGCTTGAAGCTGGTCCAGGAGCACCATTGGTGCAAAATTGTCCATTCAAAGTTACAAGGTCAAGGATTTAGAAGTTTTTGACTTTTGTTTAAAAATAAGGTCTATAAGACCATTTGATGATGTAATAAGTCATTGTTGATGAGGTTTAGCTGTCTAGGTGGTAAATTTTGCAAAATGTGCAAAACAATGCAAAGTTGCCAAGTTAAAATGATGTAAAGTGTCAAAAGTTGAAAATTTGCCTTATTGAAGGAATTTGAAGAGTCAAGTAAGTTTAAAGGGAAGTTAGGAAGTTATATCCATTTGGTTTGGATGGAAAAAAGTTTAAAAATGTGTAAGGAAGTCGAATAGAGGTTGTTGAAACTATTTTGATGATTGAAGATTCAATAAAACTTTGTTTTGCATCATTTTTTTTGTTTTTCTGAACATCACTAAACCTATACGGCCCGTACAGTACATCATTGAATCAGTTGGCTTTGGATTAGAATAGTGGTTTGTGTTACCTTTCATTTGAGTCTATTTTGAAGGCATCTTTTTGAATTAGGTGAATTTGGTAAGCTATTTTCTAACATCAGCTTGAACACACAGATTTAGGGCTTGAAAGGCAATTAAAATGAATAATTGATCCATTCCTCTTTCTGTCACCTCTATAACTTGAGGAATGGGTCTGATTCATCCTAAATAAGGTGTGAGAATAATGAATTAGTGTAGGGGAGGTCTTGAATGGTGTTGGGTGTGAAGCCTTATGATGGAAACTTGAGTTTTCCTTATGAAAAATTATGGTTTTGGTGAGTCAAGTTGAGTTTTCATGTTGGGAAGTGTAATTTTATGATGTATTAAGTTTGAGTAGTCTATTTTAATTTTTTTTGAAGAGGTTTTGAGTTATGGTGAGATTGGGAAGTGTTACTTTCAATAAACCTTAGGGTTTCTAGGCGTTGGATGAGGGTTTTATGGTTTGGCCCTTAGAAGAATACATTTCTGAGATCTAATGGTGGATTCTATGGTTTTGGCACATTAGTATTTCTTCCCCAAGATTTTGCAGAGTTTGGACAAGTTTGGCGAGTGGTTACTTTGGAAAAGTGGGCTAATTTGAGCCCTAAAAGGTGCAAAATCCCTGTTTTGAGCAGGTTGTTACAAAACAACCCTAGGTGACTGATTGATATGTTGAAGAGTGTCAAAATGGGTCCCTAAATTGGTTTATTTCTTGGTATGCTAGGTTGTCATTGAGAATGTGTACCCAATTTGGTTGAGATAAAGATAATTTGAAGACTTGGTGATCTAAAAGTTGTTTTGTTGATTGAAATTGTGTTTGAGTGTGTGGTAGGCCTCCCCTAATTGCATCAAAGTGGTATTAGAGTGAAGGTACCAGATTCTTGTAAGAGAAAGTTGAAGATTGTGAAAGAAGCTTGGAAGGTGAAGAGGCAAGATTGTGAAGATGCATCAAAGGAGATGAATGATTTGAAGAATCGGTACATTAAAGAGATCAAAGAACTGAAAGAGAGATTGTCAGCCTTAGAAACCAATAAGAGAAGAGAAGCAATTGAGAGCAGTGAATCAAAGGAAGAAGATGATGAAGAAGAACTTGATCTAGAAGACCAGAGAATGGCCAAGTTGATAAAGGCAATAAAAGGTGACAAATACAAGGTAAAGATTAATGTGCAAAATTTTGGTGGAAATTTGAATGAACATGAATTTTTAGATTGGATAGCTTCTTTGGATGACTATTTTGAATGTGAAGAGATTCCAGAGGAACAGATAGTGAAGATTGCAAAAACAAAGCTTAAGGGTCATGCACTTGTATGGTGGGATTATCTACAGTCAAAGAGAAGGAAACAAGGAAAGCCCAAGATTGTGGATTGGGACAAGATGGTAGCTAAACTAAAAGGTAAGTTTCTCCCTTCAGATTATTCAATTCAAATGTTTAAGAAGTTGCAAAATTTGAGACAGAAGGAAATGGATGTAAAGGCATACACTGAAGAATTTTATAGATTGAGTATGAGGTCTAATCACAATGAAAATAAAGATGAGAAAATAGCTAGGTACTTGGGTGGCTTAAGAATGAATATACAGGAAGAGTTGGTTTTGACTAATTCTAGAAATGTAGAGGAATGTTATAAAATGGCATTGAAGGCTGAAGAGAAGGTAAAGAGAAGACAAGAGAAAATAGTAAGAGGAAGAGGCAGCACCATGAGAGGAAGAGGAACTTTCTCTACTCCAAGAAAAGCAATTGAAAATCAAGAAGAACCAAGCAAAAGAGATGAACAAGTTGTAGACTTTAGAGGTGGATATAGAGGCACGAGGGGCAGATTTGGAGGTGGAAGAAATTCTAACACTTTTGTAGGTAGATGTTATCATTGTCAAGAATATGGAAATCAACAAGTGGAGGAGAAAGAAAACCAGATAGAAGAGCTCAAATAATTCAAGAAGATGAAGTTGGGAGTAGTTCAAGTTCAAATAAATTGATTATAAGGGCTGAGGTTAGTGAAATGTTGATGATGAAGAAACAAGTCTTGAATACAACAAAGGAAGAAGTGATGCTTCAAAGGAGAGCATTATTCATAATAGCCTGCAGGTGTAAGAACAAGGTATGCATAGTCATTGTTGATTCAAGTTGTATAGATAATATTGCGTCTAATGAGATGGTAGAAAAGTTTCATTTACAAAGAGTACCTATAAAAAGGCCATATAGGGTGTCATGGGTTAGTGAAAATCAATCTTTGATGGTGAGTGAACAAGCAAGGGTTGAATTTTAGATAGGTCCATATAGAGATGAAGTTCTTTATGATATACTACCCATGAGTTGTTGTCATCTATTGTTAGGAAGGCCTTGGCAGTTTGACAGGTCAGCCTTGTATAACGGAAGACAAAATACCTACATCATTGAAAAGGATGAGAAAGAGTTCATGTTAACTCCATTGGTTGAAGGTCTAGAGGAATATGGTGAGATCATTATGTTAGGGAGAAAGGAGTATATGAATGTTGATGAAGGTAAAGGCATGGGTTTGGAAGCCAGTATAAGGTCTGATAGAAATAAGACAATAGATAGAGGATATGAAGATGGTTTTCATATAATAGAAGGAAAGAATAAGGGTGATTTGCAATTAGTTATGAGGAAGAATGTTTTTTTTTGGAAAAAGAAAGTTGATGGTAAAAATTTTCAGACTAGTAAAGTACAAAGTAAGGTGGTAGTACCTTTGGAAAGGAAAAAAGAGAGTGACAGTGTGTTGATTGGGAGAGTTGAGTGCCCTGTAGCAGCAAGGAAACAAGTAAAAAGACAGTCAAAAAGTGTTAGGACAAAGCTTTGACGTGAGAATGATCAGATGGTAAGCAAGAGGATAGTGGTTTGTGGTGATAGAAGGATAGTGAAGCTTGATGGGACAGTAAGCCACAAGATTGAAAGGACAAAGGACAACAAGATAAAGGTTTGTACTATGGGTCTGACAATGAAAAGGACAGAGAATGAAGTACTTACAGGTCTAACAGAGGTAGTAAAGTCTGATGATACAGTTGGCATGAGTATTGGACAATGGATAAGGCATGAGGAACAAAGGAAAGTGATGGAAGATGATGGAGGATAGAGTATAGATGGGAATGTAAATGTGACATCAAGATTTGAAGGTGGAAAAGAGTAAAAACACCCCACAGCACAAGGACAGTTGGAACAAAGAACAAGCGAAGGTGAACTCAAGAAGGATGCTAAGTGTAGCGAAGATCAAGGACACAACAAACCTAATGAAGAAAAATCATGGGGGATTGAAGCATGAAGAATAAAAAGGAGGACATGTGGCATTCATCTTTCCAAGAGACTTGGAAAAGCTTCAAGCTGGGGTGTATGGTGCAAGAGCACCATTGGTGCAAAATTGTCCATTCAAAGTTATAAGGTATAGGCTTTAGAATTTTTTGTGTTTTGTTTAAAAATAAGGTCTATAAGACCATTTCATGATGTAATAAGTCAGTGTTGATGAGGTTTAGGTGTCTAGGTGGTCAAGTTTGCAAAATGTGCAAAACAATGCAAAGTTACCAAGTTAAAATGATGTAAAGTGTCAAAAGTTGTAAATTTTCCATATTGAAGGAATTTGAAGAGTCAAGTAAGTTTAAAAAGGTGTAAGGAAGTTGAATGGAGGTTGTTGAAACTATTTTGATGATTGAATATTCAATAAAACTTTGTTTTGCATCATTTTTTTCTATTTTTCTAAAAATTGTTGAACCTATACGGTCTGTACAGTACGTCATTGAATCAGTTGGCTTTGGATTAGAATATTGGTTTGTTTTACCTTTAATTTGAGTCTATTTTGAAGGCATCTTGTTGAATTAGGTGCATTTTGTAAGCTATTTTCTAACACCGGCCTGAACACACAGATTTAGGGCTTGAAAGGCAATTAAAATGAATAATTGACCCATTACTCCTTCTTTCACCTATGTAACTTGAGGAATGGGTCTGCATCATCCTAAATAAGGTGTGAGAATGATGAATTAGTGTAGGGGAGGTCTTGAATGGTGTTGGGTGTGAAGCCCTATGATGGAAACTTGAGTTTTCCTTATGAAAAAGTATGGTTTTGGTGAGTCAAGTTGAGTTTTAGTGTTGGGCAGCATAATTTTATGATGTATTAATCTTGAGAAGAATTTTTTAGGTTTGTTTGAAGAGGTTTTGAGTTTTGGTGATATTGGGAAGTGTTACATTCAATAAACCTTAGGGTTTCTAGGCGTTGGATGAGGGTTTTATGGTTTGGCCCTTAGAGGAATGAATTCCTAAGATCTAATGTTGGATTATATAGTTTTGGCACATTAGTATTGCTTCCCCAAGATTTTGCAGAGTTTGGACAATTCTGGTGAGTGGTTACTTTGGAAAAGTGGGCTCATTTGAACCCTAAAGGGTGCAAAATCCCTATTTTGAGCAAGTTGTTACAAAACAACCCTAGGTGACTAATTGATATGTTGAAGAGTGTCAAAATGGGTCCCTAAATTGGTTTATATATTGGTCAAATAGGTTGTCATTGAGAAGTTGTACCCGATTTGGTTGATTCCCTATGCTACAAGGAAATAGAGGGATTTGGTTGAGATAAAGATAATTTAAAGACTTGGTGACCTAAAAGTTGTTTTGTTGATTGAAATTGTGTTTGAATGTGTGGTAGGCCTCCCCTGATTGCATCAGAAGCCCAAATGCCAAACAGAGGTGCAACTGACTATGCAACTGCTAAAAGATGGTAGAAATGCCCTCTAAAAGGACTGATCTGCAATTTGATGCAAATTTTTGTCCTTGAAATGGACTGATCTACAATATTCTTCCTCCAAACTAGCTTCCAAACTGATAAGAAAACCTTCATAAGTATTTTTACCTTCTAGAATGTTGGGGCTACGTCCAACACTCCCTTCTCCCAAGAATTTTCATTCCTAGAAGGCCAAACTGCATGTAGAAACCCTCCTTGAGCTCCAACCTACAAGTTTCTCTAAAAAATTATAACTTGTGATGATGAAAATGGCAGCCTCAAGTTCATTTTATACACTTTTCACTATTCCCCAAAGTGGGCACCCCTTTTAGGGTTCCTTTTTTATTAACATCATGAAGACCTTTTAAGTCTTTTAATGAAATTGCTTTATCTCCTTAAGCTAGGCGTGGGTTTTCAAAGTGGTATTCATTTTGATCATTAAAGTTGTTTTTAAAAGCCCCAAGTTATGTCTCTAGGCTTCATGGCACAAGGGGGTGCACTTTTTACTATTCCGCCTTCTATTTTTCAGTTACTATTCACCCCTTCACTATTCCATTAGAGACAAATTAAATATTTCCCAAGTAACCTTGAATTCAACCTCTAAAGCACAAATTGAAGGGTTGGAAAGCTCCTGACAAGGTTCCACAACCCCACATCCCACTGACCACACTGAACACACCACATTTGACCACACTTTATACCTTTGACACTGATTCACACGAGAACCTTGAACTTGTTCCAGGCCTGACCCATGTTCAATGAGAGATATTTGCACACTTATTCTAACTGAATTTATTTTATAGGCTCTGACGAAATTAACTCATCGGCGAAGTGAGCCTGTTCTGTAATATTCAAGTGGTAGTGCTCCTTGATACTTCATTTTTCTAGAAAATATTTGACAAGCCTCACACTTTCATACATATGTAAAAGATTCATTTAAGACCGTGGGCCAGTAGTATCTAGCCCTTAGGATCTTGTGGGTAGTGGTCTTGGCTGAAAAATGTCCTCCACAAACTCTGTCATGCATCTCCTTCAAAACATGGTTTTCTTGTGATTCAGCTAAGCACAACAACAACACTCTATCTTTGTTCTTCTAGTACAATTCTCCATCCATAAAGGCATACTTTGAGGCATGTAGTTTTAAGGTTCTTTTTTTATTTTCATTCAATTATTTAGAGCATTTCTGATTTTTGAGATAATACATTATATTGGTGTCCCATGGGGTATTCTCAATGCTAGAAATCATAACTTCTTCCTCCCCTATGTTACAGATTTGAGATGCTTCAAGATTTGATTCAGTCATGAGCTTATCCAAACCTTGTCCTCTTACCAATTTGGTAATTTGGATTCAATATCAAACTCTTGAATTATGTTGATCCATCTACACCTTCTTCCTATAACTTCAGTTTGTACAAATACATCCTTAACTATAGCATTAGGAACATATGCAATTACTTTAGCACCTACCAAATAAGGTCTAGAGGCCTTCACAACTTTGAAAAGTGCATACACCTGCTTTTATGTAATGTCATACTTTAGTTCTACTCCTTGAAGGGATTTATTGAAGAATGATATTGGCTGCTCATACCATTCATCATTTTTCTGCAACATCACTACTAGGATAGTGTGGTAAGATGCAAATGAGAAGTTCTGGAATTTTTTACTGAAGTCAGGTGATTTTAACACTGGGGCCTCCTTGATTTCTCTTTTTATAGATATGAATGCATCAATTGCTTTTGTTGTCCAGTCAATCTTGGCACCTTTCTTCAAAAAATTTGAAATAGGCTTGAGAATCTCGATGAAATTTGATATAAAGCTCCTTACGAAGTTCATCTGCCTAAAGAAAGACTAAATGGCTTTTACTGTCTTTAGGATAGGAATATTTTCTATATCCTCCTCTCTCTCAAGATCAATTCTTATTCCATCCTTGGATACTATGTGGCCCAACAATTTTCCTTCAGTCACATCAAAATGGCACTTCTTAGGGTTTAAGGAAATACCATACTCCAGAGCTTTGAGGAAGATATTTTCTAGACATTCAACATGGTCTTCTACTTTCTTAGAATATGTTGTGAGATCATCTTGATACACCACCATTATTGCATTAATCAAGTCAGGAAAGGAAATGTCCATAGCTCTCTGAAAGGTGGCACTAGCATTAGTGAGGCCAAATGGCATCCTTACATATACATATGTGCCCCAAGGTGTAGTAAATGTAGTCTTATATTGTTTTGATTCTTTTACTTTCACCTGGTTATACCCTGAAAAAACCATCCATCATGGAAAATAACTCACATCATGTTACCCTTTGTAGCATAGCTTCCATGTTTGGGAGGGGAAAATTGTCTTTAAGAGAGGAGACATTCAAATTTCAAAAATCTACACACAACCTTAAGTCTCCATTCTTCTTCCTAACAGGCACCAAGTTGGAAACCCAAGTATAATGTTTGATGGGCTTAATAATACCTCCTTCTCTGAGCTTCATGATTTCTTCATGCATCTTGGGTTCTAGAGTAGGATTTATTAGTCTTTGTTTCTATCTGAAGGGTTTTGCATTAGGCTTCAATGGGATTTCATGTTAAAATAGATCTTCTCTATATGCTTTAAGGTCATCATATGACCATGCAAAAACATGCTTATATTTTCTCAACAATGTGATCAGCATCTTTCTAATTTTAGGGCTTATCTTCTTTCCAATGTACACCTTTTTTGGAGCCAATTCAGTCCCAAGATTAATTTCTTCAATATCTCCCCTTCTTACTAGTGTTTGCTTCATAATTGCTCAGTCACTCCTATCGAATACCCTTTCTAAGTCCACTAATCCTTTAGGAATCTTATTTATTTTGAGTTGCACTACTTCTTGGCCAAACACAGTTTGTTTACCATCCACTTCTTCAACAAATGCATTGAAATCAATTTCTTGAACCTCATACTGATCAATGCAGTGTAAGAACTTGATCAGATCTATGTCATCATTGAAGACCTACCAATTATAAATGTTGTCAAGAATTGCAGGTCTAGTCTTGAGTTCTACTTGTGAGATACCTACTAAGGTAATGTCATCTATTTTCAAGGCCACATTTTCCAAGAAGTCAGCCATTAAGTTTTTTGATCTATCCACCTAGTCAATGGAGAAGGCATCAAAGAGTTCTATATTATCCCACATTACATGTTTTTATTGCTTCAATCTTTTATTTTTTGTAGAATACTTTGACCTTACTTGTGAAACAACCAATTCTGAATCTCCAAAAATGGTTAACACTTTGATCCCATGCTTTGTGGCAATGTTTAAACTTGGTAACAATGCCTCGTATTATGATATGTTATTTGTGCATTCAAATGTCAGCAAAAATGAGTACTTAAATGTTGTACCCTTTGGTGAAATGAAAATAATCCCAGCTCCATTCCCCTCTCTACTATAGGCTCCATCAAAATACATTTGTCATATGCCTTGTTCATTTCAAGAAACATCTCTAATGATTTGATCTGTGTTTAGCAATTTAGGGTTTGAGTTCTCAATTCTAAAACTTCTAAGATCCACATCACATAAGCAATTCATTTGGTTAGGGTCAAAGAGCTAAATGACATGTTTTGATCTAGGTTCTTTGTACAACTTGACCTCCCTTCCATTCTTAGGTATTGTGGCATAAGATAAATCTAACTCAACATTTCCACCTACTGCTATAGTCTATTTCCTAGATAATAACATTCCATAGTAAGGGGGAGTGTCCACCATAGTGATGTCTATTCTATATGTTGCCTCAAGGTATGTTGTTAATTTCAATTCTATGTCCCATATCACTCCAACTACTGGGACCAATTTGTTATCCATTGTGTAGCACTTTCCATAGGTGGTGTTCACCCACAAGCCTAATTCTTTCATGACAGCCAAAGGCATGATATTGATTGCTTCCCCTAAGTCAATCATGCAATTTTTCACTAATTTTTTGATCACCAATGTCGTGTAAAATGGATCCACCTGGGCGGGATTTTTTGTAAGGGTATCACCTAAAAAATCTTATAGTGCTTTTGTAGTTTCCTCCTCAATGGCATTGACCTCCTTGTTTTGATCCTATTGTTTGTAAGATGCATTGGAAATAAATTTGAGGGATGTGTCTTTGTACTCATCAATTTTCATCATCTCCATCAAGGGCACTATCACATTTATCTGAGTTAGTGCTTGAGCAATGTCAGATGAAGGGGTAGTCATCCCTTGTTTTGTTTTTTCTATTTTAGCAACCCTTTTTCCTTCATTTTCAACTTTGTCATTATTTAGTTTTTTCTTAGATTCAACATTTGCAGCCTCCTCTTGAGCCATCTTCTGAGGCTTCTTTTTTTCACCCTTATTTTGGTCAGATGATACCTTCTCCTTGTTCTTTTGTTCTTTTATAAACATGCCTCTAGGTGTTCCCCGGTTTACATATGCGGGTCTGCTTCTTAGGTTGTATTTATTTATTTTTACTTCAGCCACATCCTTTGTTGTGATGGCCCTCTTTTCTTCATTTGTTGGTGTTCTTAATTGAAATTGTGCTGTTGTTTTGTATGCATGGGCTATTTATTTTTTATTTTCTTCTAGATCAGAGAACACTTCCTGCTCTATATTAATATTATTTTTCTTATTGCTGGCATAATATTCACACCCATCCTCATAGGATGAGTATCCAACATTGGTTTGATGGGACCCCCATCTTAACATATTCACAGTGTGGCTATCTCTATCATGTTCTTGTGACCATTCATCTTCCTAGCAAGTTTGAGCCACCACACAGTGTTCTAGGGCATGAGGCCTATGACATGGTGGACACCATGGTGTAGTATCCACTACATGTGCTCCATGTTTTTTCAAAGGATCTAGATTATCTTTCCAATTTGGCTTACCCATTGATCATCCATCCTTCCAAGTGGTTTTATATTTATGTCATGCAATCTTGGCCTTTCATTCATGTATCGGTTTTCTTGTCTATTTTGGTGATTGTTAGGATTTTGTGGGATTCTAAGGTTATCTCTTTGTCGATTATGTCGACAGCTTTCCTATTATTTTCATTGGTTATAGCAACCTTTTGTGCTTTAGTCAAGCTGTTAGGACATCTATTTCTGAGCTCATTACCCTGTTTTAGGATCAAAGGCTCTCAAATAAATGCTTAAAGTTGCTGAGTCAGCTAGTTTAGATCCATATGGTATCTTGTTGTTAATCTTGGAGAACTTCTGATTAAAGTCAAAAATAGATTCATTCTAATGTTTTTGAATGCTTATTAACTCGTGTAAGGAAAATTCAAGAGCACATTGATTTCCATATTGCTCTAAAAATTGATTTTTGAAATATATTGCAGAGGTAATTGAGGCATCTGGTAGGCTATTGAACTAGTCCCTTGCTTCTTTAGTCAAGGACATCATGAATAGCCTCATGAGGACATCTTCCTATTCCATACCCAAGTCTTGAATGAAAGCATCGAAGTTTCTTATATGTTCCTTTGTTGTAGTTACATTGTTCCCTGTAAATTTGGGGATGGTATTTCTCAAGTTGGTATCAATGGGGTATGGGTATATTGGATATCCGGCTAGGTCAAATTGTCTTCTCATACTTGCAAGATTCTATGGACAAGGATTTTGATGTGGAAGATTTGGGTAATATTGAAACCCATGCTAAGGTTTGGTATACATTTTTTTGGACGTTCTAATGAGAATATACATTATGTTGTGACACATGGTGCTGATAGTGTGGAACATGTTGTTTTTTCAGTGATGGGTGAGGTTGTGGAATGTTGTTGTTTTGTGATTGTGATTTTTGTGGTGTCACATTATTTTGCACATGTTGATTTGATTTCCTAGTTGCATTGTGAGGTGCTTTTGAAGTACTTGGAGTGCCTATATTCTGAGATGACCCACGTGGATTGATGTTTCCCCCTGCTTATGGGGAGGGACATATTTTGGTGGTTTTGATGAATGAATATTCATCTTGGAGAGTTGTTGGTTGAGCTCTTTACTTTCTTTTATCAACTGTTGTCACCTCCTAACTTCCTCCCTCTGTCTTTTTGCATGTTCTTCCAACTCTTGAGTGGTCATTTTGTCATAATTCTCATTAGGGACAGAATGGTCCATAAATTCATATTGGGTCTCTTCTCCTTGCTGTGATGAAAACCTCTGGTCATACTCATTTTTTCTTTGAATTCTTTCTTCATCTACACATGCGTAGAATTCACTCTCTTGTTGAGGATCTGGTTCGAAATTGAGAATGTTGTCAGTTAGATTATTTCATTCAGGTGGCATTTAATGGTGTCCTTCATCACTCTGAAAAGGACTATTATGCACTGTGAAAGGTTGCTCTAAGGTATTCCCCTTATCTCCACACATGAAATTTGATTTATTAGATGCCACTTCATTCCTATTTGTGTTGGTCTTTGAAGGGGGGAATCCATGTTTGTCTGTCCACCTACCATTATTCTTCTTTGTACTTTCTTGGTGCAAAGATCCCTTGTTGTTCATTTTGTAGGATGCTTTGATGCTTTGAACTCTAGGGTTTGTTCTTCTTGATGTGTATTTTAATTTCTCAATCATCCACTCACTCCTACAAACTTTTGATAGATTCATCGCTCACTTTTATGAAAAGTGAGAAAAGTTTAAAATCTTTTATACATGTTCCCAGCGGAGCCTTTGGATGACTTATAAAATGAAATATTTTTGAATGACTCTATGGTGACTTGTTTCAAGGTGAATATATGCTTATTTTCTCCCCAATAGAATCTCCAATCTATTAGATCTCAAAAACATAGGTTTTGAACCTTAAAATGGTTCCAATCTCTTAATATGTTTTTGGCTAACAAACGGGGTGAATGTGATTGATAACCCAGTACTCTTTAGGCTCTGCTAAACCTAGGTGGGTGTACCTGAATGATAAGGCATATTTGAAGGCTAAAATATA
>VDFB02348128.1:0-21784 GCA_007258455.2 Sequoia sempervirens | reverse complement strand
CAAAATAATGCATAGATATTACCTCTGTCATGGTGGATTTAACCTGCAAACAAAACCCTTGAAGTTCTTCATGAAAAACTATCCAAACTACCGCTTCTAGCTCAAGTGAAGATGCCCAACTATCTTTGCATCCATCAAAGACCAACATAACTAAAAACCAGGTCAAAATACCACATCAAACTTGCTCAATATGCAACTGTAATTCCAGCATGGCGGCGCTAGGGTTCAACCTTTTGTTTACCCTATTTCTCCCTTCATCGAAACTACAAAACAAAATGAATGAAACTTGAAATCCAAAAATCATATTACAATCATTTTGAAATCCATGTCACCGACACAATGAAACATTAAATGAGTGCCAAATCATAATCCACGTGTGCTGTCCAAGTCAATATAGTCAACATACTCATTGAAACAATAATATTGTCACTGCCATTTAAGCAAACCAAGTATAATACATATGTCGACAAACCATGTCTCTAAAAAGTATGTATTAACTGTTGTGCAATGTAAAAGCCCGAAACATGATCAACATTCAATCAAAAAACCAAGGAAATGCCACCTTTCCAATCACTTTATAAGTGATAACCATAGTGAATATTGTCGGCCTTAAGTGCTAAAACAATGCACTTTAAAAAATAAATAGAAATGTCTTAATGCCGACCAAATTATATCACAAGTAAACCATATTCCAAGATATAAGTAAATATGAAATGTGAATCCATATAACATGTGAAGGCCCAAGTATATGTCAAAATACTCTTTGTAAGAAATGATATGAAAAGTATTGCTTATGAAGCTATAGAATCCAACTCAAGGATACAAGACTGACTGTGTATCAATATAAACACCTCCACCTCATGTATAATGCAATAACCCTTGTGAAGCTATATGTATATCATGTTAACATATGCACCAAACTAATCTGGCCATGAAGATAAAAAATGACAAAAACCAACTGAAGAGTATATATATACACCAATGATGTCAAATGAAATATCATACTCAAGTGTCAAGAAGAGTATTAGTAAAATTCCAACCCAAAAAGCCATGTACCAAATAATATATCATAATCGTGGATACCAAAGAATTATGAGACAACCATGAAGATCACCAATAGAATTCCATGAAGACATAATGAATCTTGTCAATGATGCCACGATCAATCTGATAATGAACAATTGAAATAATATACCTATTGTAAAATAAAGAAGCGCCAATTTGTTAAAATGAATTCAACTATTCCATGATATCACTTGAAAACCAATGCCACTTGAATAAATTTTATCTGCACATGAAGCTCAACATGATCAGTACCACAATATGTGATAAACAAATGCACCCAAATGCATCAACCCAAAGCATGATCACCAAAATACTGAATATGCCAAACTGAACACAAAGAGCACCAAGTATCATTAGACCAATCACCCATCAGTTTTGTCACCAACCAATTTTGTCATCAAGGACAATAGACCACGAAGAGAAAGTCAACAAACTCCCCCTTTGTCCTTGATGGAAAAAACCATCTGAAACCATCTGAATTGAACATGATCACCAACCCAAAAGATACCAATGATCAACCAATGAATATTCATATTTCTCCCCCTTTTTGTCTCAAGGACAAAGGGTAAACAAGGAAATACCAAAAACCAGTAACTCAACCAGCTGCAAATATAGCAAAGAAGTAGCAAATAAATCACAAAAGCAACAAGAAGCTGCTAGGACAGCTAAGAAGCTCCCCCTAAAGCAATGATGGAACATTAAGAGAGCATTGATTGATAATTTCCAATCGAGATCTGAGCTTTCTAAAGACTTCTTTAGATTAAAAAATGTATGTGAGCCAATTATAATAGATCTTGTCTTCTAACAAGAATCAAACAACAGATCATAAATATAACTGACTCATTAGTAACCAAATGTAAACTGTTTTGGCCATTAATGCTTTTACTGTCCCTGTAAAAACATGACATGATATGGTAATTCACTGATCACTAAATAATTCACTTCATATTGAAATAGCACTGAGCACAAAAGCAAATAAGACTTACAAACTAGTTGAATTTACTTCACATTGCCCAAAAATATGAATGGGAATTGTTCATTTTAACATAAAAAAAACTTGAAAGCATTTTTGACATCATACTGTGGTCATGATCTAAACATATTGTTCAACACAACCAAGTCTACTTTCAGTTTGTCAATACAACGAAACAATCATTAGTGCCAAACTACAACACAAATATAAGCATGAAAATCTCTTCTACTCTATTGTCATTAACTGAGCAATCTGATCAACTCACCATGAAGCATCCCCTAACTCTTTACAAATGAAATGTTTAAAGAGGATCTTTCCAGAGTAAGAATGCAACACAGTAGAATTGTGTTATAATGAAATTGCAACAATAAACTTCACCTTATGATTCATGACAACAAAGAAAAACTTGTGCAATAAAGCAGTGGAATCGATTGAAAAGCATTGTATTGTACTAATAAGATACTTTCCTTCAACCATGAAAGAACCTTGAAAGTACATTATTAAGATTATAAAAAAAAACTTTGTCAAATCTGCGTGACAAAGATGCCAAATCTATTTAGTCACTGCAACATTATAAAGGTCTGCACCATGCAACAGTTAACAAAAATGAAATGTCATTAGAGATGACACCAATATCACAGTATTAACTATCACTTAACAAACATCTTGAATGATCTATCAACTGTTCAAGACAAACATGAACTGTTAAAAAGAACTCCTCTGAAGATTATTTCATTTTTTCTTTGTTTTATTGTGTACATAATACACTGTTCTCTCATCTCTAAATACTACATAGATGCTTTCTTGCATGCTCATTGTCTTGAGTCTATTTGAATTCTTGTACATACCCACTTGTGCAAAAGAGTTTAATAGAACACTGAACCATATCTTTTTTTCATATCTACTAGGGTACTTGCAACTTTACAACATTTTGACAATAATCCTTCTTGCTTTATACTTTGGTGGATGCCACTGATTTTAACACAATAGATGATCACAACCACACATTTTAGCCTTGTCTTGTCTACATCGTCAATGCTTGTTATAGACATGAGAGTATCAATTAAATTGCCCTTACTATTAGCATCATTTACATAGAATTATTCAATCTCTATACTGTCATGCTAGTTGTTATGACAAAACAAAAACAAGCATTTAGTCTACCTGGACACCCAACTCACATATTAAGCTTATGCATTAGATAATGCCACTGTCCTATGACACTTTATAGATACTCTATACCTTGAATCTCAAAGGTATTATCATTTCTAGGGGTTTGTAAGATGATACATTTATTGATCCCCTTTGACCTCTTGGTTTAATTATGCATTCAACAACTTCTCTTGTGCATCAAGCACAAGCCTATTATCTTGCTTTTGCTTCTTTCTCTAGACCCTTACAAACTCTTTGTTGCTTCTAGATGTTTTCTCCCATTGAATCTTGTAAAACTTTGCTTTATGCCCAAGGCCATTACATTTATAACATACAACCACAGACTTGTAATGTTTTGTGTCACTCTTATTAAAATTTCTTGCAATATGACCTGATTGATTATATTCAAAGCATGTAACATTATCATGGTTCCTCTGCTTATCACTTTTCTTTACTTTAGAAAAACATTCAGATGCTCTATGGCCATACTCAAAACATGAGTAACAATAACCTAAAAAAGAATACTAATACTTTATCAACTTACCTTGCTAGGTAGAGTGAGATCCTGACACCTTGTGCGTTCTATTCCTTCCTCTTCTGTTTCCTACAGTTTCAGAATCAACAGCATGAAAGTTTAAATCTTTCTTTGTACTAAGTGTCTTAGAACATTGTCCTTCCTCTAAGCCTGGACCAGTTTTGTCACTTGGAGCCTTCTTTTTTCAATAATTTTATCCAATGACATGGAACCACTCTTACTAATTTCTTCATCACTTAATTGCTTTGATTCTTTACCAATGTTCCTTAGACTTGCAACTCAATATTTTCTATGCACTGTTCTTTTTCTTTAAGTTGATCTCTGAACACTTCCTCAATCTTTCTAGCTTCTTTAACTTGGATTTTTGCTTCTATAAGATCTAAGCATTCCTTATCTTTGATATCCTTTTCTTTTTGAAGTTGCTTCTTTAAAATCAAGTTCTCTTTTCTGAGTTGTTTAATTGTATCTAAAGCACACAGAAGTTCACCTTCTAAATCAAGCTCATTTTCTTGCTCATCTAATTCTTGTTCAAAATTTATTTCATCCAAATATTGATCTACTTAATTGGTTTCTTGGATACTTGAATGTTCATTTTTCATCTCTAGAGATTTTGACTCAAATAGATTTTCTTCGAAACTATGATGATTTTCACAATCACCACTTATAGATGAAACACAACTTCCTTGAATTTTCAAAGACATCTCTTCTTGCAATTCACCATCTTGATATATTTCAATCAATCTATCCCATACTTCCTTTGCATCTCTGCAGTGCATAACTTTCACAATAGTGTCATTTGGCAGACTATTGAAAATAGCATCTAGAGCCTTAGCATTTGATTCAAGAACTATCTTTTCATCAAGAGTGGAGGGAGATGTTATAGACACAGTGAAACCTCTCTCTACTATTGTCCACACATCAAACCCTAAGGAGGACAAATAAGTTTCCATCTGACACTTCCATAAATTAAAATTGATACCATCAAATTGAGGTATGCTATTCATAGTATGTTGTATCATTTCTTCATTACTTCTTATACTAGGTTCAGACACAACCTAATTGTTAATGTTTTGCTGTGAGTTTCTCTTTCCCTTATTCCTTCTCCCTTTAGCCATCACAGATACAACACAATAACACCCAAAGATAGACTTCCAATTCCAGAATCAATCCTAGGTATGAAACCTAATGCAAGAACCTATTCTCTGATACCACTTGTTGGAAGTGGATTCACTCTGAGAGGGGGAGTGAATCAGAGTGATATAATTTTTAACTTTTGAATTTGAAAGCACAATGAAACTTTTTACTAATTTAAACTCAATGTGGTAGAATTTTTTATGCAAGTGTACATTAACACTTTAAATCAATGATATGAAGATGAAATGCCACAGTGAGATGAAACCCTTGAGTTTACACTTGGGTTCAAAGTAGTTTTAGATTAGTTAAGAAATTTATTCGAAACTAAAACAAAGTTTTCTTTTCCTCTTTTACTTCTCATTTACCAGATTTACCTTTGAAAGATCAAAATAATGCATAGATATTACCTTTGTCATGGTGGATTCAACCTACAAACAAAATCCCTAAAGTTCTTCATGAAAAATTGCCCAAACTATTGCTTCCAGCTTAAGCGAAGACGACCAACTATCTTTTCATCCATCAAAGACCAACATAACTAAAAACCAGGTCAGAATACCACAACAAACTTTCTCAATATGCAACTGTAATTCCAACATGGCGGTGCTAGGGTTCAGTCTTTTGTTTACCCTATTTCTCCCTTCATCAAAAATCTAAAACAAAATGAATGAAACTTGAAATCCAAAAATCATATTACAATCATTTTGAAATCCATGTCACCGACACAATGAAACATTAAATGAGTGCCAAATCATAATCCACGCGTGTTGTCCAAGTCAATACAGTCAACATACTCATTGAAACAATAATACTATCGCTACCATGTAAGCAAACCAAGTATAATACATATGTCGACAAACCATGTCTCTAAAAAGTATGTATTAATTGTTGTGCAATGTAAAAGCTCAAAACATGATCGACCTTCAATCAAAAAACCAAGGAAATTCCACCTTGCCAATCACTTTATAAGTGATAACCATAGTGAATATTGTTGGCCTTAAGTGCTAAAACAATGCACTTTAAAAAACAAATAGAAATGTCTTAATCCCGATCAAATTATATCACAAGTAAACCATATTCCAAGATATAAGTAAATATGAAATGTGAATCCATATAACATGTGAAGACCCAAGTATATGTCAAAATACTCTTTGTAAGTAATGATATGAAAAGTATTGCTTATGAAGCTATAGAATCCAATTCAATGATACAAGACTGACTGTGTATCAATATAAACACCTCCACTTCATGTATAATGCAATAACCCTTGTGAAGCTATATGTATAGCATGTTAACATATGCACCAAACTAAGAAGTGCCAATCTGTCAAAATGAATTCAACTATTCCATGATATCACTTGAAAACCAATGCCACTTGAATAAATTTTATCTACACATGAAGCTCAACGTGATCAATACCACAATATATGATGAAAAAATGCACCCAAATGCATCAACCCAAAGCATGATCACCAAAATACTGAATATGCCAAACTGAACACAAAGAGCACCAAGTATCATCACACCAATCACCCATCAGTTTTGTCACCAACCAGTTTTGTCATCAAGGACAATAGACCACAAAGAAAGTCAACAAGCTCATCTTTCTTTTGTTTGTCTTTGATCATCCTGGACTTGGTAGCAGAAGCTACAAGATGAATTAATTTCATTTTATGATTTCTTGTAGCTCTTCCCAAGTTCACAATACCCAATTGATAATCAATCATTTGCATATCCTCCCAGTTCTTATTGATCATTGGTATTGCACATTCAACAATAATCTCTCCTATGTCTATGATTTTGGTGGAGTGAAGAACCCTGGCCTTCTTTTTGGGTCTCTCCTCAATTTCCTTCATCATGTCATCCCAATTGAGAAGCTGAGGTTGAACTATTTGTTTCTTTTCCAAGTCCAGTTTTAACCATGTAGGGGTTGTAGGAGTAGTAGCTACTTGTGCTAAAGAAGCAGCAGTGGTAGAAGACAAAGGTTGCAATATTGTGTTCTTAGGCTGAGAGTCAACCACTTGCACATTTTGTTGCTCTCTTTGTGCTTTTTCTTGTGCAAGTTTCTCAACCTCTTCCGTGTCCTTTTGTTCTTGCAATTTATTGACTTCCAACTCTTTCTTCAGACGTTCCTCTTCCAACTTCCTTTCCTCTAACATTTGGTCTCTTTTCCTTTTCAACTCCTCAACATAGTCCCATGCTTCTTTGGACTTCTTCTCACGTTGAGTAAGTTCTTTAGCCTCTTTTTCCCTTTCTAGGCTCTCTTGCTCCTACCTATTTCTATGAGCCTCTTCCATAGCCTTGTATTTAGCCTCAAGGGCTTCTTTCTCTCTTCTTTGGGCAGCCTTTTCTTCTTCAAGATCATCAATCTTTTGCTGCAAACCCAATTTATCTCTTTCTTCCTTCATTTTGAGTTCCTGCTCCCTCTGTTGCTGCTACCCAACCAATTTATCAATCTTAGCTTGAGATTCCAATTCCTTTTGTTTAGCATCCAATTTTACCTTGGCAACATCCTCCTGTTGTTTAGCCAATGCTTCAGCTTGTACCTTGGCATCTGCTTCCCTTTTAACATCCTCAAAGAGTTTCCATTGATCCTCTTCTGTTAACACATGCTCAGTCCTTGTATCATTTGTTACATCAAGGGAAGCCACTACATGAGTCTCTTTATTAGATGGAGTAGCCTCAGAATATGTTGCAATATCATGTATCTCTACTTCAAGCTCCTTCTCTTTCAACAACTCAGCTTCTTTGTGGAGGGTTCCCACGAGCATTCCCTCACTTGGTTGCTCCATAACAGGGGGTTGAGTGGATGCTTCTCCTACAATAGATTTTGAAGCATCAACTTTTGTAATGGTCTCCCCTTCTTATACCTCTGGCAGGTCTTGGGCAACAACCTCCTCTTCTAAATTAGAAGGCATAAACTCTAAGGGCTCCTTAGGATCCATCCTCCTCCTTGTCCTCTTGTACCCTTGAGTGGTACCTACAACTTTCCTCTTTTTAGATGGTTGAGCTTCTAGCTGGTTAACTGTCAAGCTAACCCAATGCATGCTTCTATCCAAGACTAGTCTTGCAACCTGTTTTATATCAATAGCCTCTTCAGAATTCCAATCCACTGGATCAAGATCCTTGGTGCTTATCTTATCTGTATCATATTGGGGATCCAAAGTTACCCCATCATCAGACAATGTCTCTGGAGTTTCCTCCTTGATCCCATACTCAACCATGAGCGGGATAGATAATCTTTCATAATTTCTTCTCCTGAGATCATATTTGTCTTGCAAATCCATCCAAAAGTCCTCTAATAGATTGAAATGTTTGTCAAAGAGGCTGGGAAGTAAATCTTGCATATTATGTTCAGGATCACAATGCTTCCTAGAAGTATACAGACCCAACTTCAAATAAATCAATTCATCACAAATAGCCTTAACTGCCACAATGTGTGGATAGCTAAACTCACCAAACTTCATGGGAAACTTGTGACAAACCGTCTTATGTTTGGTACCAAATTTGAAATTAATAGCCAGAGCTTGATAAATGAATTCCATTAACACAACTCTATTGTTGCAACACCTAGGGAGCAAGTGGGGATGACCATCAAAACCTCCCAATATGAAGTAAGTAAAAGTGGGGTATTGAATAAACCAATGTCCCCATTCATTGATAAAGGTCATTTCCTCTCTACTCAATTTGTACCCAACATCTCCTGTAAGTCTGTTAGTGATAACATAAAGGAATGCATCATTAACCCTTCTATAATGTGACTCTGATGCTTGCAAAGTAAGCTGAATATAGTGCTCCCACACCTTCTTTTGTCCTTGGGCTTCTCCCAATATCCCCATTGTATTGAGTCCAGGAAAGATCCCCATCCTAGCAGCTACAAAGATCACATAAGAGGTCATGAAGAAACTCTTAGTTTCTCTCACTCTACGCATTTGATTATGTATACTCTCTAATACCACCATAGGCCAGTCAAACTGTTGCTTGCCACCCAAGATAGCTTGAATAAATGGGAACATCCATTCTTTAAATTGAGAAGCATCTCTTTTTCTAAATACTCTGGAGAGCAACATGATTATGTTCCCAATCTCCTTGCCGAAGTCTACCCTTTTAGGCTGGTTAGGAAACTCAGTTAGATAATTCTTCTCTACCCTCATCTAGTGCTTGTTCATGTGGGATTTGTTGGTTTCTTTGTTGCCACTGTAAAGCTTCAAAGCTTCTGCTTCATTTAACTGCATAAGATTTTGGGGAACAGGTGCATCAAACATAAAATTGATCATTTGGGCTATTAAATCAATGATAACATTCCCTTGTGAATCCACACACTTCCTAGTAGCAGGATTGTAGGCCCTAGCTGCTGCTAATATCAATTCCAGACATTGAATAAATAGTGGGAAGATAGCAACATGTGCTAGTCTAGATTGGATGATCCTTTCTACCCTTGGTGTAACATCTTCATTAAAAGTTTCATCCACTAGTTCCTCATAGTTGAAAGGGCCTAAGTTGGTATCTATAATATTCGCCCACTTAGAATCAACCTTACTAGCAGTGAGAGTAGCTTCTTTATGTTTACACCGTAGGGTGTAGGGGAGCTATTCCACTTTAACCTTCTTTGGCCTAGCTCCCTGCCTTGAAGTTTCTACTGGTTGGATCCTTTGAGAAGCCTCTTCTGATGCTCCAAACATCTTTTAATTTCTGCAATAAACTCCTGTATTAGATGAACAAAAGTATAAAATCAATTCATCATGTAATACCATCTTCTACTTCCTTAGGATAACTTCCATACTTAACCAAATCTCACTTTCATCAAAAGTGGAATCACAGAAGCATCAGGGACATGAAACATTTACAACACATGGCAAGGTCGGAACCGAAACTAGGACAAGACTAAAACCGGGATCGAAATAGAAACCAAACTAGAAACTAATCACTAGTTCCAAGTTCAACCTCCACTCTGACTCTGATTTCACTTAAGGATAGGCGTGAAGACCCAAAATTATCAAGGACTGGAAGCAGAACCATTTTAGGAATGAATCTTGATACTAAACATCCTTGGGAAAAGTTCAGTCCCAAGTTTGCTTTCGCTGGTTTTACCATAAAATCAAAGAACTTCATTAAAGAAATGGTCACATGGATCTAAGGACCTGGGTCACATGATCTACAAGGAAATAAAAAATAGGACTTAACCCCCACACCTCAACTGTACAAATACCAATTTAAACCTAGAGGAAACTATTTTGTAAAGGTTATCGAGCAAACCCTAGTTTGCATGATACATCAACTTAGAAATTTAGGGCATCACAAACCCATCACAAAAAACACATAATCGACACAAAATTATGATCAAAAGGGGGTCCAAACAGATTTTAAACATTTGAAGTATGGAAAGCCCTAGTAAATGGAAGCCCTAATTAGAAACTAGGGCACGACAAAGTGCACCTGCCACGAAAGCGACGACAAACAGAAAAAAGAAAATGGAATAGAAAACAAAGATGGACAAGAACAAAACAAAAATAAAACAAGAAAGAAAATCAAAGAATTCATAGAAGAAGATTTTGCAAACACATGAGAAAACAAAATGTAAAACATGAGGACGAAATACCAAAATAGAATGGGAAAAGAAAGGAAAAGAGACCCTACCTTGAAATGCTCATAAGGAAAGCCTGAAATCAGATAGAGATTCATTCCGTGACACATGACCTCTGCAATCAAATCACTTCTCTCGCCATTATCCCAAATCTAGTTTGCTAAAACAGTTTAGATAATAAGGATAATGAGCTAGTTAATCTTAATTATGGTTTTAAAAATTATTCTATGCGTGTGAAGGACTTGCAATTAATGCAATAAAGATGGCAGGTCAGGTGGAGCAAACAACACAAATAGACAGTTACATCCCATGGACACCAAAGATAGAGTGAACGCGGACCCAAATCCGGAACCTAACAAGAAATTTTTAAAAATTTCCTCATTGAACTCCAAACTCGGTCCCGGTCCCGCAACAAAGAACGCACTAGAAAGAAACGACGGTGGGTTCAGACTCAAAACTGAAATTGGAACTTTTCCAAGGTTCCAAATTTGGTTCCAACTCTAATTTCTCTCCCGACAAAAGGAACAAAAACCAAAATGAAAAAAACAAATGAAGGGAAGTGGGGCCGGAACAAAAACCAGACCCGACCCAAACACAAAAAAAACAAACAACAAAAAAGAAAACAAGCAAAGTCAGAATCGGGACGGAAACAAGAACTAGAACTTTTACAAAGTACTAAATTCACTTCCAACTCCAGTTTCGCTTCTACTTGGGCTTAAAAAAAATGCAAGGAAAACGAAAAATGACTCAAGGGAAGAACAAACCCAAGAACACAAAACCCTACTCAATGATTATTAACCTTTGGTGTAAATTTTTTGGTAAACTTGTGTTTAGAAGGAGTTGGTTGTTATAACTTTCATGATGTTCTTAATTTAATATGTCCACGAGAAATCTTTAAAAAAAAATATTATCCTTTTTTGATCTAAAGTGAGTGGAATGTATTGAGTTGATAACTTGATATTGAAAACTGCATTATGTACTCTATATGAAGCTAGTTATCAATTGAAATAATATTTTCAATAGATTTTATATCATTTGAATGCTTGAGGTACTCTCAAGTATAGTCTGCATGTAGGTAAATGTCAATAAAAATAACATTCTCAGTGGCTTTCACATGAGTAGGTCATGGAGGTTTTTCAGACAAACTAGCAAGTTTTTAGCCAAAGGACAACAACATGGATCTCAGACTACAATGCGACACGCTGGAGTCCTAGAGGTGCATTGGCATCTCGTATAGACTAGAAACTAAGAATTTCATAGAAAATAGAAAAGTGACTACTAGAAATCTAATTACTAAGAACTTCTAGAATGTGGGAAAGTAATGGAGAGTAAAATAAAGTAAATAAAACGTAAATGATAGAGTGGGAGAAAGAGAGGAAGAGAACGCTTACAACAACCCAAGAAGTAAAGCCTCTAGCAAGTAAATATATTCAATACCTACACACATAAGACTAAGGGAAAAATGTTGGGGCTTGCTACAGTCAAACCCCTTTTTCAGTGTTCCCACCTCTATGAACAACCAAATAGATTGAGAGAAATAATAGACATAAATGAAATGAATGCAAGAGTGATAAAAGAAAACCACACTCAAGGAGGAGAACCCGTATCATGAAATATAGATTCAATAGATAAGGGATGCGAGAAATCCCAAGATGCTCCAAGATACAAGGCACAGGATAGATATCACCTGCAAGGCTTGAGGGAGCCAAGGAGAGAGAAAAAGTGGTGAGAGCCAAGAGAGTTGCAAAAAGTATTGTGAAAGCTTGGGAGTGTTGTCATAACAAGTTGTAGAGAGTTGTACAAGAAAGATAGAAAGAGAAAAATAGTGTCTCTAAGAGATAAAAACCAAGAAGGCCAAATGGATTGAAATGATAGATTTTAAAGAGAGAATAGGAGGAAAAAGAAGCTTCCCGAGCTGTTACCATTGACAAAAGTAGCTGACAAGTGGCAAGGAATTCAAAAATAGTCATTTTAATGTCAAAACATCACGGGATACCAGTCAGGCGTGTAGACATCCATGTGGCGCGCTAATGTCCAGACACATCATGCTACAAAATGACGAGAATAGAAAAAGCACAAGGTTCGACACAAAGTTGGTGCGTAAGGGTAGCTACTGAGAAGGGGTCCTGAGCATCCTGAGAAGGGAAAAGGATGATGCAAGGGATGAAATGAGCCTACACAAGTGCTATGGGAGTGGACACTAAAGAAGATTGCAAGAATGTATGTGAAATTGCAGGGGATGCAATTTTATGACATTATAGTGAGTAGCCTTTACACACAAGCATTGCCTTGTTCCTTACTACTCCATTCTCATTTAGTTTGTTTATGAATACCCACTTAGTTCCAATCAAATTTTTTTTGTAGGTCTTGGGACAAGTTCCCAAGTCTGATTATTCTCAATTTGCAATAGTTATTTTTTCATAGCATTGATCTAATATTCATCTTTGCATGCCTTAATCACTATTTTAGGTTCAAATTCAGAAAGTAAACATAGATTTACTTGATCTTCAAAAAATTTCCTTCTTTTCAGTACACCTTTGTAATGTAGAGCATGGGTGGAAAACTTCAAATAATCCTCAAACAAACAAATTTTCAATCTCTAAGCATTCAAATGGTGGGTTTTCATTCACTAGCCCCATTCTCCTTGTAGCCTTTTAAAACTAGTTTTTCCATCATAACTTTCCATACAGATATGATATCAAAAAAGTGAACATATTTTTAAATACCCATTTTGGCCTTATTCAACATACTTCAAAACCAAGGTAGGTTACTTTCTATGAAAAGCTCCAAAAATTTACTGTCCTACTTGTTGCAATAGGCCTAATTGGTGATTTTGCTTGGTAATAGTAGGGTATATGCACTCCAGGGTTTATCCTTCCTCTCCAATAGTTAAAAAATGTCTTAATAGGACTTAAACATCAATTCCAAACACAAAGAATGATTTTTCAAAAACTTTCCAACCAAAACCCTAAGTCTATAGAGTTACTAAGCCTAATACATGGAGATATTAGGCTAGGGCATCAACTTGCATGTGCCAAACACCTTCCCATGCATCTGAAATTTTTTGGAAACCAAAAACATGCCCACTTCTTCCATTCCACCAAGTTTCAAAGGATTTCACTAGGTGGAATGGAACTTATTCCATTTTTTCAGTCACTAGCAACCCTAACTAGGGTTTCAACCTGCTTGGATTAAAATGCCTCTAACTTGCACAAATCTTAATGAAACTAAACAAAACCAGATGAAATGGAAAGAGGATTCACTTCTCTATCATTCCCAACTAGATTTAAGCCATTATTATATTGTACCAAGCCATATAATCAACTGTATCAGCAAAAATGTTCTAGAAAGTGTAGAAAACAGAGTTTTTCTATTGATTCAATCTCCAAAAACACATCCAACCTCAATGCCAACCAAACAAGGCATTCTTAAAGAATTCACAACTGTTTACCAACTATTCCAACTAATTTTCAAATGAAAAACTAAACTAATCATCATTAGACCCCTATTATGCCAAAACTTGTAAAAGTTGCTTTGACAACATTTAAGCAACTTGACAATATTTTGCAATTGACCTCTAAATCATTTCTAATGACTCAAGAATGACCCAAAAATATTTGAAATGGTCATTCAAGACCTTATTAAATGTTCTTGACCCAAAAAAAACAAAGCATCAACATTTGACTCAAATATCAACTAAAGAAGTTACCTCTCTATTTTATTGACTCAAATAGAGAGGTAACTTCTTTAGTTTACCAAAATAGAGAGGTCATTCTAAAAATAGAGAGGTAACTTCTTTAGTTGACCAAAAGTTGTTCTCTATTGGTAATACTCCTTTATGATGGATCAGTATGTTGGTATTTGAGTCTGGAACTCATTGCAAGATCTGATATGACTCTAATCTCCTAACCATATTTTATTGACTCATTTGGACTACTTTTTCTTGGATCTTGAGATGTTCTTTTGTCTATGAACAGAAAGCTATCTCTGACAGAGTTCAACTCTATATCCTATTATTGTTTTGTGTGTGGTGTACTATGTGGGAGACTCCACATTCTATTAAGATGGACATTCTTATACTATGGTTGTGTTGACAATCTCTTTACTGGTAGTATGATGGGAAATTAATGTGTTCTCAGATTTGGAAGGTGTTTGCTTTAAGGATTATTTGCTAGTTTGAAGAATTGTGTTCTTTAATTCTTGGCCGACTCAACGAATGCAATATATTATGAAGAATAATAGCCGACTTGGCATAATGCATTACGCGTATAAAATGTTGAATCTAATATGGTGTTGACTTAATTGATGAATACAATATACATGTATATATATAAGGAAGTGGAAAGAGAAGCAAGCAAGTGTGGAAGAAGAAGAAGGAAGAGAGCAAGAAAAGAAAAGTGTGACTGTGTGTGTGTGAGCAAGTGAACAAAGGAGAAGATCAAAGCCTAAATTCTTTATCAGTAGTACAAATTTGTTGAGAAATGAAGTGCTTTTTATTTCGAGCTTCAGTGGAATTGAACCCTGCATATTGAAGGTGTATTCCATTAGTTCATTCTTTGGTAGTGAGCCACTATCATTGTATCTTGGTAGTGAGCCATCTTTTGTATTCATGCTGTGAGCCTTTTAAGGATAGTGAGTCCTAGCAGTGAGCTCCATAATATTTTATATCCATATAAATATATTGTGAGTTAACCCTCACCGTGGTTTTTCCCATTCTGGGTTTTCCACATAAAAGACTTGGTGTTCATGTGTGTGTTGCATTCACTTGGTTTTATGTTCTCTCTTGCTAATTCAGTCAAAATAGTAATAATGATTAAGTGGATTTTATTATCATTTTGTGGAATATTGATTCACCTCCCCCTCTCAGTATTCCAAATTTTCAACAATTGGTATCAGAGCTTGGTTCCTTGGAAGAAGCCTAACAGCTTGAGGAAGGTCCCAGAATTTGAATATAATTTTTTTTCCCTTGGAAGTTGTCACTGCTGAATTTTTAGAAGAAATGGAAGCCCTGAAGGACAAGTTGATAAAATCAAATGAGTACATTGAAAAGCTACAAAGTACATGTATGAATGCATGTGATCTATTGACTAAAGGAGAAGAAATCATTACTAGCCTGCAGGAACAATTAGATGAGAAGAAAAGAATTGAAAAATATCAAGAAATTGAAATTCAAACGAAGATGTATGAATGCACGAAGCTTGAATTAGAAGTATAAATTCTAAGATCTAATCTGGAAAAACCAAAGAGTTTTGAAGAAAAATTTAAGATAAGCTCGACGATTCTTGATGACTTGATTAATTCTCAAAGACTGGAAAGGGATAAGAGCAGTTTAGGGTTTGAAAAAGGTCATAGTTATAAAGCAAAGTAATTCACTGAAAAGAAGATGTGGTACAAAGATAAAAAAGTCAAGGAGTGAAGAAGAAACTCCGGAAAGAATCTTGTAAAATGACATGATGCAAAAAGGTATTTATACTTCAATGGTGTTTGTCATTCTTGCAATAAATTTGGTCATAAAGAAAAGGACTACAAAAATAATGTGAATGATTCTAAGGGAAAGAAGAATGGATATAAAGATGAAAAAGAAAATGGAAAGAAGAATGTTACTCGCTGTAAGTGTAGAAAACTAGAACATCCTATAGAAACAAAAAAATAAAGAAGAACATCTATCTGGTGAAGAATAATGATCAAACCTTTGATCCGGAAGTGACAAGAAAAAAAATGGAAAGGATTCATCAGTATTATCTGTGCCAACCTCTGGTACAAATACTCCCATCAATTTCTAATTGAAAGTAGTGGCTAAGGGGGAGCAATCATCAGAAAATATAATAAACTCCTTATTGGTACTTGTGCCATATCATGACAAAAGTATATTTAATGTGGTAACATGATTAAGGTATTTTTTACATATGTGAAGAATGAGGTTTGTAGAATTTGAAAGAATGGAGGCATACACAATTTTTGAGGAAATCTACCTGCAAGTTGAAACATTTATTGCAAATCATTCAGAATGGAAGGAATAAGATTAGATAGCATTAAAGGCCTATGTATTTTTGAAGAAGCGTGCAAAGGAAGTTTGGAAGGGAGTTTAGAGTTTCAAAATTTGAAGAAAGTAATAGTCGAAGTGAGCCCCAAAAAAATAACATCTAGACATTTTCAGAGGTATTCCTATTTGCAAAATCTTTTACTTTTATTGATGGATAATTCAAAGATTGTGAATTGTGTAGATAAAGCTAGATTGAAGAGATACATGTGGAATGTGTCAAAAGAATCTATTGGTGCATTCTCTTGCATCCCTATGAGAGTGTTTCCTACAGAAGATATCTATGCATTTTTTTTCTATAAGATTGAAGAGATGTCGTCAATTCGGTTAAATATGCTTTGGGAAAATGAATTGAAAGAGAATCATGATGCCTATAGAGTATTAGTTGAGAAAAAGTTGGATGTTCGGAGGAAAGTTCTTTTGTTTGAATTTGAGAAGAAGTATATTCGAATGGTATTGAGAAGAATTCATAATGAATCTTTGTGGATTGATGAGGCACATCTGGTTACCAGAGAAGCAATAATATATGTAACTAGTCTATGTTCCTTAGGACCGGTTCCTAAACTAAAGTCTAGGAATAAGAAATAAATAATTGAGGTTACAGGTGTGAGTTCTAAAGGAAAATAAATTGGTTTGAGATTGATTGTTGATTCGGTAATGAGGTATGCTTCTATGGTCATTGGCCATAAAGTTTGTATCCCTAAAAATGACTCTACAATTTCTACTGTTGCGATGAATATTGTTGTTGACATGGTATTAGGAAGTATAGAATATGACTTGTGTGAACTACTTCGCATACATCTTTTGAAGAATTTAAAGTAGATCAAGAAGAGCAAGAATAATACTTTTCAGTATGGAAATTTAGTTGTTTTTCTACTCTTTTACTTTTTGAAAGAGTTACCGGTAATAGGAGAGTTAGAATGGTCAAATTTAGAGCCTATTGCCTATCGAATTAGGAATTTCAACATAAATATTGGTAGTTTGGATGCACAAGAATCTTCCCTTGCTGCATTCTTTGGAACATTTCAGATGAGGATGAACAAAAGGTCAAGGATTCCTGTAAGTGTTGTGGAAAGATACTTCGAAAGTATAAATTTTCTTGTGTCTACAGATTTTTATCACATGGAAGCAATTGAATCAAGGTTAGTTTGGATATCTGAATTGGATTATGAAGTGTCAAAGGATGAAATTGATAAGTATGCTAAAATTCTCTTGGAAATCCCTAAGCATATCAATGAAAGTACCCTCGATAGCGAGACCAAAACAAGGAAGAAAAGGAAGAATATAGTGAAGCTAGAAGATGTAGAGGAAAGAAAGCCTGAACATTAGCATAAAGTAATGATTATTTAGAGAGCGTTGGAAGATTTACAGAAGGTTATTCCTGATGCTAATTTTGATTCATCTATTTTTGTTGTGGAGAATCTTCGTGGCATGATTAATTCCTTGAAAGTCTACATCTCCAAAATTAAAGAGTTTGCTGGAACTATGTTTGATGAAGAAGATTTGATTGATATCAAAGGAAAATTTGCAAATGCATAGAATCGAGTAATGAAGGAATTGGAAAATGTACAAGGTTGTGAAGAAGAGGCACAAGAACTTTTTTCTTTTATCTAGATTGGTCTGGAAATACATTGGATATGAGAAATGAAATAAGGATGAGTGAGTCTTGAATGAGCACTTAGGAAAATGCATACAAGTTAGAAGAAGATAAAGATAATTAGAGGTGGTCCTACATTGTGCAACTTCAAGACAATTTTTTTTCTCTACAGGATTGAAGAACAAATGTCATCAAAAAATCTGTGGCACTCAGAGACATGATTAAATTCATACTTCTATTTCTAGTGCTCTTGGTTGTATTGGTGAATTATCAGAGATCAATCTTAGTCCCAATACTTTAACAGGTGGTATAGAGTCTCTAACTAAACTAGATTAATTTTACAAGATTCTTGTCAATGCAAAAGATTCATGGGAAGAAGGTAAAGCATCATGGAAGGCTATTTTGGAGAGTCTCAGAGGTTCTTCTAGTTAAATATGTGTTCATATCTTTTTGGATACTTTTTGATATACATTCTTATACTAGACCCCTTCCTTTGTCATTGATGTCAAAGGGGGAGAGATAAAGAGAACGAGAGATAAAGAGATGAAGAATCAAAGGAATTTTTTTTTATAAAAGATCATTTTTGATAGGGGGAGTAAGTCAGAACATCAATTGCAATATACTTGATTTTTTTTTTGTCATGTATGTTGCCATCAATGCCAAAGGGGGAGATTGATGGAAGCCTTGCAACATGAGAATGAAGTATGAATGGTTGTGTTGGTTGTTTCTATGTTGTCATTGATTTCAACATGGTAATAACTACATGGGAAGTCTGCTTGGTTTACCGGAAGTTGTTCTCTACCGGTAATACTCCTTTATGATGTATTAGTATGTTGGTATTTGGGTTTGGAACTCATTGCAAGATCTGATATGACTCTAATCTCCTAACCATGTTTTATTGACTCATTCAGACTACTTTTTCTTGGATCTGGAGATGTTATTTTTTTTATGAACAAAAAGCTATCTCTGATAGTGTTCAACTTTGTATCCTACTATTATTGTGTGTGTGGTGTACTATGTGCGAGATTGTGCATTCTACTAAGATGAACATTCTTATACTACAGTTGTACTGATAGTCTCTTTACTAGTAGCATGGTGGGAAATTAATGTGTTCTCAAATCCAGGAGATGTTTGCTTTGAGGATTATTTGCTTGTTTGAAGAATTGTGTTCTTTAAATCTTGGTCGACTCAGCGAATGCAATATATTATGAAGACTAATAGCCGACTTGGCATAATGCACTACATGGATAAAATGCTGAATCTTATATGGTGCCGACTTAATTGATGAATAAAATATACTTGTATATATATAAGGAGATTAAAAGAAGCAAAAACAGGTGTGAGAAGAGAAGAAGAAGATAAAAGAAAGGTAAGCCAGGTCAATGGTGTGAGCAAGTGACAGAGAGGAGATCAAAGCCTAATGGCACATGGGTAGTAAAAGGAATTTGGTGACAATGTAAGTTAGAGAAATGCTGATTACTATTTATTTCTAAGCTTATTGAGAGGCTTGAACCACACATTGAAGGTGTCATTCCTTTAGTTCATTTCACTTTGGTAGTGAGCCCTATCATTGTATCTTGGCGGTTAGCCATCTTTTGTACTCATGAAATGAGCCTTTTAAGGATAGTGAGTCTTGGCAGTGAGTCCCGTAATATTTTGTATCCAGATATAATATATTGTCAGTTAACCCTCACCATGGTTTTTCCCATTCTGGGTTTTCTACAAAAATCTTGGTGTTCATGTGTGTGTTACATTGACTTAGTTTTATGTTCTCTCTTGTTGATTAAGTCAAAATAGTAGTAATGATTAAGTGGACTTTATTATCGGTTTATGGAATATAGATTCACCCCTCCTCTTAGTATCCCATATGTTCAACAGATTACCACCTAATAAACCTTTACAACATGGTCTAGATATATTTTATTAGCTATTAGTTCTTAAAATCTAAATTTTGATATCAATTCTAATTTCCATCTAACCAAAAATAATTTATCCCTGATTACTAAATTTTGGATGGTATTATATCCATGCACGAAGTACTTCACTATATGGAGAAAATTTAAAAAAAATCATCATATTCAAGCTATAAATCTTAAAATTGATGATAGAGTGTCCTAGGATTTTCTATTTGAAGTCTCTAGGAAATTTGGGTTTCTAAGAAAGTTACTATAGATGAACAAGGCTTGTGTTACTACTACCAAGTTCTCTATCCTCATTTATGGGAAACCTATACGGTTTTCTAGTAGTAATAGAAGGCTAGAACAAGAGGACCTCATATATTTGTACCTCACCATAATCTTAGTTGTAGCTTTAACTTAGAATAATTCCAAGCTAGTAGCTACATTAGCTACCACTGGGTTTAGAAGTACTTCTTCAATGTCTATCTCATCTCATCAATAATTCATAGATGATACTTGTAGACATTTAAAAATGTCCTAAATGATATCATGCACTCGAATTAGGTATACTAGCACTGTTTCATCCTCAAATCCATCCTCTTTTCACTTAATTGATTAAATTAGCCTAGTTATTTAATTAATTATGTCATTTTCATCTATTAATCTAATTAATCTAATTGGGTTAATTCACCCCTTTTCATGCTAACATTTTGTCTTATTAAAATGAATAAATCTAGTTATTTAATTTAAATCCCTAAGTCCTCTTATTTAATTAAATAACCCTAAGTTATTTAATTAAATATCATATCACTTTCCCCCTTTTCATTAAATCACTTTATTTAATGAATATTATGAAATTCCCCTAATTGACATAATTAAAACTTTATTTTAATTATCAATTACTAATTAATCTAATCTTCCCCCCACTTGCAATGGACTATTCCTCCTTTACACATTCCTCCAGAAGGAATATTCCTATGGAATATTTCTTCCCCTTTTGCACATTAAAACATTGGTTTTAATTAACTAAATATCTAATTCCCCCTCACCCATGACAATATTCCAAAGAATATTCTCTCTCCTCACTCATTTGAAAAAAGGGAATATTCTTCCTCCTAACAAACTTAGAAGACTTCTTTGTGCAAGTTTGAATGTGTGTTTGTTTGGAAGAATATCATCCCTTGATTCTCTCATTGATCTATGTGATCATTGATTCTCATCCGTTGATTAGAATCCATGATCCATGTTTCATCTTTCCTCCTTTTTTATCCATTGATTAACCTTTCTTTATTTCTCATTTGTCCTCCTATAAATAGGTCACTATTTAGAGACAAATGGATCTATCTTTTAAGAGAAAAATTATGCTGTTAAAATCACTCTCACTTGCACTCACATTTAACATCATTTTAGCTTAATTTACTTGCATATTAGCTTAGCTTCCATTAATGGCTTCCATGATAATATAGATGCATATATTTAGCTTATTTCATAATTAGGCTTTCAATATTTTTAGGTTAAAATCCATTTAGATTAGCTTTGCATATACCCATATCAATCATCTTAGTCTACATCATGTTAAAATAGCTTGCATCATGTTAATTTAGCATTTAAATAATGTTTTCATACAAATCTTTCATCAATTTCATCGATTCTCTTCAATAGAATTGATCAAAATAGGTTCATTTATCTATGGGATTGGGAAAGCATCACCATTTCACATCAATGTGACACAACTCCCCTAATAGGATAAGTTTAAATGGATTATAATAAGTGTTTTTAAAGCTTTCATAGTTTAATATGTTAAGTTTT
>VDFB02348127.1:0-17743 GCA_007258455.2 Sequoia sempervirens | reverse complement strand
ATATGGATTGTCATTGCATTCCATCACCATGAGACCACATTTCTTTAAGGTATTTTATCAAACAATTAACTACCTTGTCTATGCTATTTCTTACTATTATGCTTTGATAGATTATTTCCAAGAATCTATAGCTTGTTCAAAAGCACCTATTTTAGGCTTTTAGCCATAGCAACAAGGCAATGAACTATTTGATAAAATGCTTTGGTAGACATGTATGAAAAATGTGGAAGCATAGACAAGGCAGTGAATTGTTTGATAAAATTCTTCAAAGAAATGTGGTCTCATGGTGATGGAATGCCATGACAATCCATATAGCAGCAAGACAACAATATGGATTTTCATGGCGTTCTATCACAAAGACCACATTTCTTTGAGGTATTTTATCAAATAGTTTAGTACCTTGTTTATGCTATTTTTTACTATTATACTTTGAATAGATTTTTCCAAGCATCCATAGCTTGTTCAAAAGCGCATGTTTTAGGCTTTTAGCCATAGCAGCAAGGCAGTGAACTGTTTGATAAAATACTTTGGTAGACATGTGTGAAAAATGTGGTAGCATAGACAAGGCAGTGAACTATTTGATAAAATTCCTCAAAGAAATGTGGTCTCATGGTGATGGAATGCCATGTGACAATCCGTATTTTTTCCTTGTTGTTATATGGATTGTCATGGCATTCCATCAACATGAGACCACATTTCTTTGAGGAATTTTATCAAACAGTTCACTGCCTTGTGTATGCTACCACATTTTTCAAACATGTCCACCAAAGTATTTTATGAAACAGTTCATTTCTTTGCTTCTATGGATAAAATCCTAAAATAGGTTCTTTTGAACAAGCTATGGATGTGTTGTTCCTATAGCACACATGCCCTGTTCAGACCGGGGAACCCCTCTTTCTTGTCACCTTTGTCGGGTCATTTTTTTCCTTGTTTTGCATTCCCCTATTTCTAAGCTTAAGTTGGCCACATAAATTAAATTCACCAAAATCCTCATTGACCAAAAACACCTACCCAAAAATTTGCTAGGTCTCTTGCCTTTGTAGATGTGGACTTACGGGTTTCCCTTAGCCTTTCATTGCCACGTCTATCTAGCCTTGCGGACCCGTATTTGTGGGTCTCCCTTTGCAAAACAATGCTATCCTTATGATGCTATCCAACAACCAACCATGGCATCTTCCTATATGGCGGGACCCACAACATCCTTTGATGCCTGGGTCTTCACTCAACGATTGTGCCAACTTGGGTTTCTGCAGCCCCACCAACTGACTTGCCTCCATACCTACATTAAATGTGCACCATTAATTGCAAAATTCCTATAAATAGAAGTGTTAGGGCTGAAATTTTTACCCTATACTTTTGAGATTTGAAGAGATGAAAACGAAGATCACCCACCAGCACGTCATTTCATAGCAAATTTAAATCGATTTTCTTTAGATTCTTCTATGCTTTCTGTTATGAAATAACTTGCACAATAGAAGAATATGATATGAAATATGCTGCAAATACTTGATAATAACTGAGAATAACAAGCCACTTCGAGGGGGAAAACCTCCAAATATCTCTAATGAGAACACACTTCACCTTGATGATGAAAAAGACTCACAACCTCCTATATATACCTATTTATGCCAAGGATATCACCTAGGCCGACTTAGACACACCTATATAAGACTTAGGCTGACCTAAACAACTAAATAACAATATACTAATGATAATATGACTTAATAGAGAGTTAAGATAGCCACAAGCCGACTATTCATAACCCGATGTAATAATAATAAGGGTAGCATGCCCCTTCAAAGAAGCATTGTCCTCAATGCTAATCAAGTTTGGAAAGTTTTGAATGAACTCCTCATCTTCCCATGTGGCATCTTCAACCTGGTAACTTCTTCCCATTGGATGAGATACTCAAGATAGTTCTATTCCTTAGCTTCTTTGTGCGTTTTGACGAATGCACTCTGGTTCCAAAATGATTCTTCCTTCTTCATCCAACTTGGGAAGTGTTGTTTGAGTGGGAATATTATGCCCAATTACCTTCTTCAAACAGGAAACATGAAAAACTGGATGTATCTTTGTTGTTGGTGGCAACTCAAGCTTGTAGGCAACACTACCGATCTTCTGCATGATTTGGTATGGACCATAATACTTTGGAGACAACTTATTATTCTTTCTTTGCTGCTTTAGTGAGATTTTGTTTATAAGGCTGCAATCGCAAGAAGACCCAATCCCCAACTTCAAAACTTCTTTCACTACGATGTTGGTCTGCCTGTTGTTTCATTCGATTTTGTGCCATGGCTAAATTCTCCTTGAGTCCTGAAAGTACTTGTTGTTGATGAAGCAAGTGGTCTTCTACTGCCTGAACTCTTGGGGACACCTTAATTGATGATGTGATGGAAGGAGGATGATATCCATAAAGTGCCAAAAATGGAGACATTTTTTATGAGCTATGAAAGAAGTGTTATACCACCATTCCATGCAAGTGGTAGCCAATCTACCCACTGGACTATTTCTCTGAAGTGAAACAACATAGATATCCTTCCAAACACTTATTAACAACCTCTTTTTCCCATCTAATTGAGGGTGGTATGAAGAGCTAAGAGCCAATTGAGTACCCAAACATGAGAATAAATCTTTCCAAAAGTGACTAGTGAAGATAGGATCACGATCACTAACAATAACTTTAGGTGTACCATGTAGCTTTTGGATATTCTCCAAAAAGCTTTAGCCATTGCACTTGTTGTAAAAGGATGTGCTAATGCAATGAAATGTGCATATTTAGTGAGCCGATCAACTACCACCATGATGACATTATGACCTTTAGATTTGGGAAGCCCTGTGATGAAGTCCATGGATACCTCTTCCCAACGCTGGCTAGGAATAGATAAGGGTTGCAAGAGACCTAGTGTCTTAATTGTCTCCCTTTATGCCTTTGACACACCAAACATTCAGCCACAAATTTTTGAACATCACCCTTTAGCCCCTCCCAAAAGAAATCTTGCTTGACTCGATGATATGTCTTCAAAAATCCTGAATGACCACCCACTGGAGACTCATGCAACTCTATGAGAATCTTGATTTTAAGGTTGGAATTCTTGCAGAGATACAAACGCTCTTTATACCAAAGAGTATCTCCCTTCCAACAAAACTTATCTGAACTACTAGGATCACTTTTTAATTGCTCAATGAGATTACTTGTCACAACATCATTTTGCCACTCTGCTTTGGCTTCCTCCACCCAATTTGCTTGTAATATTGAAAGGGCACACAATAAGGCTTCATCTTTCTCATCCTTCCTTGATAGTGCATCTACGACAATATTTTCTTTCCCTTTCTTATATACAATCTCAAAGTCATATACTAACATCTTAGTGACCCATTTTTGTTGCTCTTCAGAAGATAGTCATTGTTCCAAAAAATATTTTAGGCTATCATGATCTGTCTTAACCTTGAAATGTCTACCCAATAGATAAGGCCGCCATTGTTTCACTGCATGGAGTATTGCTAGCATTTCCTTCTCATAAATAGGTTTTAGTTGATTCTTACCTTTTAATTGATGACTCTGAAAAGAAATTGGTCGACCTTCTTGCATGAGCACTGCTCCTATCCCATTTCTAGAAGCATCACATTCCACAATGAATTCCTTGGTGAAGTTAGGAGTGGAAAGTACTGGAGTTGTACACATAGCCTCCTTCAATCTCTCAAATGTTGTATTGGCAGACTCATTCCAATGAAAGGAATCCTTCTTCAATAGAGTGGTGAGAGGTGCTGCTATACTACCATAATTCTTCACAAATCTTCTATAGTACCCTGTCAATCCCAAGAACCCTCTCAGTTTCTTAATGGTTTTTGGAATAGGCCATTCCATGATAGCCTTAATTTTGTTAGGGTCCACCTTTACTCCTTCATGTGAAACTATGTGTCCCAAATACTCCACCTCTGTAAGACCAAAAGCACACTTGGATGGCTTAGCATAGAGTTTATGATCTTCAAGTATTTGTAATGCTTGGTCCACATGTTGCAAATGTTCTTCCCAAGTCTTGCTATAAATCAATATATCATCAAAGAATACTAACACAAAATTTCTCAAGAACTTCTTAAAAATGGAATTCATCAAACTTTGGAATGTAGATGGTGCATTGGTAAGACCAAATGGCATCACCAAAAATTCATAATGGCCCTCATGAGTCTGAAATGTTGTCTTACAAATATCTTCCTCCTTAATCCAAATTTGATGATAACCAGATCTAAGATCTAACTTGGTAAAAACATAGCTCCATTTAATTCATCTAGCAAATCATCAATGACTGAATTGGAAACTTATCTTTAATGGTGTACATGTTGAGCACTCTATAATCTGGACACATGCACCAAGTATCATCCTTCTTACGTACCATCACCACAGGCGAGGAGTAAGCACTTTGGCTATGCCGATGATTCCTGCCTCTAGCATCTCTTCAACAATCTTTTCTATCTCACTCTTTTGTATGTGTGGATACCTGTAAGGCCTGATGTTCGGTGGTTGGCTCCCTAGGACTAACTGTATGGCATGATCATGATCCCTCTTAGGAGGAAGTCCTTTAGGCATAACTCCAAGAACAATTGAGTGACGATCAATTATAGCTTGCAAATCTGGATGAGTAGGAGTATTAGATTGAGAGACTTCTAATGAACATAGTTGGGCCACAAATCCATCCACTCCTTTCTTAAGCAAATTTTGCATTTGATGAGAGCTTACCATTTGTGGAGATTTTTCCTTCAACCCCCTTAGCTCTACTAGCCTTCCTTCTAATTGAAATCTCATGAATAGTTCTTGGAAGTTCATCTCAATTGTTCCTAATGTAGTAAGCCATTGTACTCCCAAAACAATATCTGTTGCACCCATGGATATTGCATACATTGGGGTATCAAGTTGATAATCTCCCATGGATAATTTAATGCTATGACACTTCCCTAAACAACTAATTGTACCACCATCTATAATCAAAACTTGAAACTCTGGAGCTGGATATATGAAACAATTTAGACGAGTAGCTAACTTTTTGTTGATGAAATTATGAGTACTACCTGAGTTGATCAACACTGTTACCTTCTGCTTCTTTAGGAACCCCACCACCTTGAGAGTTTGTGGAGCACTGAAACCTGAGAGTGCATGGAAAGAAATGATTGGTTGAGAATCATGTGATTCCTCATTTGACTCCCTTTCATCTTCTAGTATGGGTTCCTCCTCTTCTTCCTCATTGGGACCTTCAATATAAAACAATTTCTTTTCACTACATTTATGTCCTCGACTATATTTGCTATCACAATTGAAACACAAGCCTTTTGCTCTTTTCTCCTCAATTTGTTGTGGAGTCAACTTAGTAGGTTGTGTTGAATATCCTTTCTCTCTTGTCACATTAGCCCCTTGCTTCTTAGGAATCAAATACTTCTCCTCTACCCTGCGTGCTAAGATAAAAGACTCATTTATGGAACTAGGGCTAAACATGTGTACCTCATGTTGAATGTGATCCTTGAGACCACCCAAGAATAATTCATTCAAGTTGTCCTCTATAATTGTATCCACCCTTAAGGATAGATTTTAGAATTGCTGAATATAATCCTTAATTGATCCTGTTTGTTGAAGTTTAGCTAGCTGGATGAAGAAGTTGTATGTGACGCTATTGCTATATTGTGCTTGGAGTTCCTCTATAAAAATTGACCATGAGATGGTGAGCCCCTTTTTACTTCGATGAGTGCAAATCCAACAATACCAAATGAATTGATCTAGTTCTAGATATAAGGAAGCCATCGTGACCTTTTGTCCATTTGGGATTTGGTGTACTTCAAAAAAAATCTCCATTTGGTTTATCCATGTTAGAGGATCCTTACCATCGAACTTGCACATATCCACCTTTGGAAATAAATTCCTAGATCCCATAGTAGTACTAAAGCTTGTGTCAGTAGTAGCTGACCTAGAATTTTCACCTTGGCCGCTTGAGAACTCCTTTCTTGATTCAACCTTGTAGGTGCTTAACATGTTTCGTATGTCTGATATATCTCCTATTAGGTCACACATATCCATCTTAATTGAGGAAATTTCTTCCTTGACCTTATTTATTTCCTCATTATGAGTAATATCCTCAATTGTTTCACCATCCTTATTAGGAGTCTTCCCCGAAGTGACATTCTTTTTACCCCTTTTTGAAGGCCCCGACATGATGGAAACCACTAATGTTGAAATAAATCACACAAATAAAACTTAAATTCTCTAAAAAATTTATTGTAATCTCCTTTATTATTTCTTCAAAAACCCAATAAAAATTAGACTCCAATTCAACAAGATGTGCGAGATATGTAGATTCCAAAAAAATAGTGTAGAAACCCTAATTATACAATAATTCACTTAATTCTACTCCAATTCTTCTAAAATCTGGACTGTAGATTCTTCAATATGTTCTTCAAAAACCCTTTAAAAATCAGAAAAAAATTCGCCAAAATCTGAAAGATATGCTCTTCCCAAAATCGCCTTTAAAATTGAGAAAAACCTTGCCTCTATGGTGCCAAGATCATGCTTTGATACCACTTGTTATGAAATAACTTGCACAATAGAAGAATATGATATGAAATATGCTGCAAATACTTGATAATAACTGAGAATAACAAGCCACTTTGAGGGAGAAAACCTCCAAATATCTCTAATGAGAACACACTTCACCTTGATGATGAAATAAGACTCACAACCTCCTATATATACCTATTTATGCCAAGGATATCACCTAGGCCGACTTAGACACACCTATATAAGACTTAGGTCGACCTAAAAAACTAAATAACAATATACTAATAATAATATTACTTAATAGAGAGTTAAGATAGCCACAAGCCGACTATTCATAACCCGATGTACAATAATATTAAGGGCGTAGCACTTTCAAGGTAAGTTCATGATTACGTAGTGTTGGGTATTTTAAAATGTTTATTTTTATAGCTAGGGTTTTGGAAATGACTAAAAATATTTATAAATCAAACATTGAACCCTTTTCTATCTTCGGCCCACGCAAGAAACTTTCCCCCAAGATTCAAAATCTCTTAGCAATGGTCAAAGCCGCATCCCCGCATCCATGTGGAACCCCACTCTCCTTTCATTGTTCATCATGCAACAGATAAGTCCTTGAAGCCCACATCATCGCCCTTGCCATCCTTAATAAAGTTTAAGAATCTCAAAGAAATAGCTAAGTTAATATCCCTTTGCAATAATCCCCATGTGGGATTCCACTTGTGGAAAGTTGTCATCTGATCATTATTGATTAGCGGCCGATCCCTACCAGCTTTCTATAGTGCAGGCTTTGCTTGCATTATCGTAGTGAAGAAACCAAACCCAACACTCAATAAAATATGCTAAGTCCAAACTTTATTGTGGATCTTTGTGTGTGGCTCATTGTCCTCTGACTATCATTTTTTAATGGAGAAGTCACCTCGTCCTCCCGCAGTGCAGACTTCACGCCCTTCATCGCCTTCTCCAACTTCAAGCTCTATTGAACCAAAATCCCAATTCAAAATTCCTTGTGAACGAACCTCTACGGGTGGTTGTCTGTGGGTCACTGTTAAGTCATCACTGCTAGCTTACAGCCAAATGCCTGTGACCTATCGCACTATGAACCCCGCAAAGGGTCTTTCCCCTTTGTCAAAATTTGAAGACTGTTGGAGTAAAACTCAAGTCTACAGGATCACTACAAGCCCTCTTGTGTAGACTACCATCTATGGACTGCCATCCCCTCATCATTGTTACTTAACAACAAGCATTTAACTGTGACCTGATAGTTTACCTCCACAGTCTCAAAATCAATGAAACTCTAAGGCACAACTCACCATGTCCAAAGCACCCATGGGTTTTGCAATGTGGAACTTTGCATGTGGGTCACCGCCTATCGAATGCCACTACTTAACGATCGAGCCTAAATGATTTTCCACCCCACAGCGCCTGCATATCCCAAACCTACAAAAGAATCAAGGCCTAATCTATCAATGCTAGGTAACTTGTGGCCTATTTCCGCATGTGCCTAATCATTTTGTAGGAGATTGGTCTGCCAAACATACAATGTAGAAATCTCACTGTGGGTGGCCACCTGTAGGATTCTACAACCCCAGCATTTCCCTATTCCTAGTTGCTCCTAACGACTTTCACCCAGGGGAAACCTACACCCTTGGGCCTGCATTTGCATAAATGATCCAGATGAGCTCCCAAAAGTAAAAGATAATGAATTTTATGATCTTTTAAGAATGTATAAAGGGATCTAACCTTGGATTTGCAAGATTTAACTAATATTTTCCTGTTTATATGTAAAAACACTTATTGTGCTCCATGTGTGTGGGATTTATGGAACCGGTTGAGGGAACATCAGGGAAGCTCGTTGCTAAATCCAATAAAGGAAAGAAGCCCACTCGAATGCCAAGGGGGAAAGAGGAAAAAGAACAAATGAAGTATCAGTTCCATGGGGTGGAATGCACCTCCAAGCTTGCCTCCACTTGGGACATAGTGTCTGATACAGACTTGGGACACATGAATATTGATGAATTCAAGCAAAGGGTGATGGTTAACCCTACTACAGAGGATGCTCGAAGAATCAAGCGAAGTGGCCTTGCAAAGGAAATTGGCTTCCCTCCTACACTAATTACCCTTGAATTGGTCATGGCTTGTTGGGAGTGCTATGACTCCAATAGGAAAATCATTGATAAGGATGGAAGAGTACTGGTGGACCCATATGCTAGGTCTATTGGCAAAACATTCAGCATCCCAACGTTCAACAAAATGGAAGAGGTAGAAAAGGAATTTGTCGAAGGAATGTGGAAACAAGACCCTCTAACATGCAAAAGAACAATCAACCAACATTGGTTGAAGGACAAGAGGGGCAGTGCCAACAAGGTACCCTAGAAACTATTCAGGAGTGATTTCTTCAAAGAGTACCATGATCTGGTTACACTTTTGAGTAGAATAATGGGCCTACCAATGGTTGCCTTCTTCAAATAATGGATGTTCTACTTCGTAGAGGAGATCATCTAAGGTGAGGCCAAGTTCCATTGGGGAAAGATGATCAGCAACAACATGCACAATCATCTCATGGTCGTAAAGAAAACCTCTCAATTTTATATGACCTCATATTTGGTCTACCTCCTTGTAGAGAAATTCTCGTAGAAAGGACTCTTTTATGCAATCCCACTGGGGACAAAGAAATGAGAGCTTAAAGTTTATGATTGTTATCCTCAGCTATAATACAAAAGTTTCAAGGAGTACAAGAGAGTAAATGATGCCTTCATTGGCCACATAATTAGACTCCTAGGAGGAGATTTTGAGAGGAGGGTGTCGCACAGTGTGAAGGAATTCATAAAGGGATTCAAGTATTTTTTCATCCAGTTCCCAAAATTTACTTACATCAAAGTTGAAGGGTGCTCGAGAAGACCCTACCAGTTACCGCGCTATCCCAATGATCAGATAATCTTGTTGGAAGTCTCTCGGCAGCTACAAATTTCCCACACATTGTTGAGTAACAAGCATCGAGTTGGGATTCCATATACCCTGACCTTCGTACAAGGAATGTATTCCTTTCCTACCACCCAATGCATTGAGTACTAAGATAGGGAGATAGCAGAGTACAACTTGGACCCCCACACAAACCGAGGAAGGGTGGATCCTCATGGAAGAATGAAGAAATGGGTTGGGAGGAAATATTCCCACTGACCCCACATTGAGGACTTCTAGGCCAATTGCAATGATGACAAGGAGGTGTGAATTAGGAACTATATGAGGATGATAGCCCAGTTTGTGAAGTCGGTAAATGTATTCCCCATGCCTAATCAAATAGTGGAGGAAGATGATAATATTGTTGATGATAGATACCATGCAGTGGCTAACCTGCCCCTACCTATCATTGATTGGAATGAAGAAGAGGTCACTAACCTCAACATACTCAACCGACCTATTGAAAATAGAACAAGATAGTGGGTAGACGCACAAATTTCCCAACTCAAGGAGCAGGGCACCGAGTTGACATATGGTGAGCTCAAGGACGAGATTGAAAGTGTACTGATAATGGCACACCTACTAGATCATTAGAAGAAGTTCCCAAGTCCCCACCAACCACAAGATCTAAAAAGAGAAAGGATGCACCTAAGCATGAGCCTAAACAAAAGGTTTATTCCAAAAAGCCAACTGAGGGGCAATCATCCAAAAGAGAAAAAAGAATGGGGACGTTCATGCTCAAGATGCCTACCATCTAAGAGCAGGAATGTCGTGAAGAAGAAGAAGAAGTCAAGAAGTCATGCTCACCACCTGCCACATCCAATCCCACTGTCATTGCCACTATTGCTACTCCTCCATCTTTCGCTCCTTAGGCTTTGCACATTTTGTCTCCACCTTTTGTGGACATCTCTATTCACCTCACCTCTACCTCGCTGACTGACCTAGTAATAGAACTTGACTCCTCTTCGACTACTTCCCTGTTATCATCTTCCTTGCTCTCGCCTCCATTTCCCACATTCTCTACTTCGTCACCATTTATGCCTTCAATTTCTATGCTACCACCCATCCTGCCACAAGCTTTCATGACCTATATGCAGAACATTCCCATTGAACTCTTTGGGGTAATCCTTGACCCTATGGTTTGGGCTCTAATGGCCCAAATTTTTGTTGCCCTACTTCCTCTTCCACCTACCGAGCCACCAAAAATGGAGGCCACAATGCAAATCTCAAAAGAGATGGAAAGATGCCACATAAAGAAACATAAGCAAGCTGCAAAGGAGATAGTTGATGAGCCCGAAGATTCTAATCGGGACGATTATTTTGAGCACCCAGAAGGTGTACTAAATATAAACTTGGATAAAGTGGCTTCTGATGAGGAGAGGTCCCAAACTTCTGGAGAGGATGTTGAGGCTCTAGATGAGTGTTATGTGATAGAAACATCAAATCAAGAGCTAGATGAAGATTCATCCTAGCAACACAAGGATTCAAGTGAAGAAGCTAACCATGAGAAACACCACTTTGCAAAAGGAAAAATAGATACCGACACAGATGTGGAGATACTCGATGAGCCTCCACTAATTGGCTAAGACAAGGGCCTAGTCCAAGAAGAAGAGGTACCTTCAGAAAGGAAGGAAGAAAAAGAGAGACAAGAAGAGAAGGTTTCCCAAGAAAGGGGCTCTAAGCCTAGGCATGGAGTTAAGATTGCACGGGAGGAAGAAAGGGTCCTCCAAGAAGAGAGTGTCAGTGAAGAAAGCGTCACCAAAGAAAGTGTGGAGATCACTGGACCTAATGTTGAAGGGAGAGCCACAACTGAAAAGGAACCAAGTGAAGAAGAAAAGCATGATGAAGAAGTTCCTAGTGACGAGGAGGGTCAGCCTTGAAATGAGCAAGAAGAGGAAGGTGATCATGAGTCACCCAAGGGTTAAACTGAGATTCCTGACTGGCTGGAGCAGCAGTTGAAGAAGAAAGCTCTTGTGACCACAAACCCAAAAGCGAGGCTAGAGGCAATCCTGGCCCAAGCACAAACAAGGACTAGAAAAGAGAAGAAACCCAAAATCATGTCACACATCACTATGGATGCTTCTGGATCCCGAACGCATGGGTTGCCACTCCAATAGCCAGTGGAGGTACAAGAACCGTGTAAGGGAAAGAATACCATATATCCACAATCAACTTGGACCAATCAACCCGCAAGTAGAAGATAGATGAGTTTCAAGGGTTTGTCTCCACTATCATCCAACAAATGAATAAGGATCAATCCACTAAGGAGGAATTGAAAGAACAAGTGGCAGACTTGACCGCCTATATCCAATAGTGGACGTCTATAGAACAAGAAGCTCCTGTAGAATCATCTACACCCACTCTCCTCTCCAAGGAAGAGCTAAGTAAAATGGAGAAGATGAAAAACTGAACCAATTCCATGGCATATTGGTTCAACTAGGTAATATATAATGGTGACATGGGCATCTGCCATGTTTCTCGGACATTCAATAAATTTTGGAGTTTACAGAAGCATATAGAGGACATGATAAAGACTTGCAATAACTACTCCAAGCTATACAGGGTCACTTATCCTAATCTCAAGAGCATCCTCAAGCTCTCTCGGGGAGTATGGGAAAAGGAGTTGGAACTGTCAGAAGATGATCATTGGCTCGTGGAAACATGGCAGTTGGGCCTAGATTACAGAAAGAAGATCCTAGAGAAGGTCCACATGAACTAGAGCTTGATCTTGAATGGGTTATAGAGCACCATAATGACAGTGAAGATTAATTGAGAATGATGAAGGACTACGAGATTCCCACTCTAGAGTTAGATCCTAAGAAAATCAAGTCGTTCTTTCATAAGAAGATGGAGCAAGGGGCTATAGACACACTATCACCGAATTTCATGGATTTTGATGCAAGGGATTTCACTTAGTCTGAGAAGGTTATCAAGGTGACACCCAAATGCACCAGGCACAGGGAGCAAATCACTAAGAATTCCAAGAAGATAACCTTTCATATCCTTCAATCTAATCTCATGGAATAGGATAAACTCCAACCTATGATTGGGAAGTTTATGGAGTATGCTATTCTCCAGAAGAATGCTAGAAATCTAGTTATAGATGATGAGTATTTGACAAAATAGTTGTGAAGGTTGGAAGTCACTACAAGACAAAACAAGTACAGTGTAAAGGAAACTAAAAGACAAAATATACTAAATGACAAAATAGGGAAAAGACAAAGATCTATTTTTATATTGCTATATATTTGGGGGTAGGTGAAACCCTAATGTAAAATGAATCTAAGCCACACTATGTAAATGAATCTTTTCCATTCATTTTGCTTTTGGAAAACTATAAATAGGGGCATCCTCTCATTTTCAAAGAGAGAGATGAGTTGTTGTATAAAGGAATGTTGCAGAAAATTAATGAGAAAATCATTGTTTGATGGTTTCTTGTGTTTTCTTCTCATGTGTGCATGATTCATTCTCCCAATCTTATATTTTAGCTTCATTGTTCTTAGTTTTAAGTTACTTTAGTTGTTATTTCATGTTTTTCTTTAATGGTGAAGAATGCTATAGTTTTGATGTCTTCTTAGCTCATCCTTTTTGTTGTTTATTGTTGTTAAACTGTTGTGTAAAGTTAGTTTGAGCATCATTTCCATTGCTTCAATTAAGTTCAGTTATCATCCATGCTTCAATGGTGAATGAATGGTTTGAAAATATATAGAACTTAGAATATTTCACTATTTTCATGAGACTGTAGGCTGTCCTTGGTTAAGTAGAACTTAGTTTTAGGAAGTTTGTCCACTGTACCATACTCCATTGTTATTGTTCAACATTAGTTGTAGGTCTAGGAATCTTCTAACCCCTTTTCGCTTTTGACCTTTCTTTAAAACTGAAGTGAAAACAAAGTTCCAACATCATTGTAAATTCAAATTTGATGGTAAAGGAGGAGTTTTAGTCTATTGTCCTAAACTTGCAGCAATTGTTCTTCATTTCCAGAATTTATAAAAAAACTCCCTCTTGCAAACCCAATTCCCTCCTCGCTTAGTAACCATAAATTCCCTTTGTGATTACCAACAAATCACATCAACCAATTGAACTATTCCAAGCTTAGCCATGACCTAACACTCGAGAGACCTTGGGGTGATTTCTAAAAATTAGTTGCAGAAATTACCTTTCAAGAGAGGTAGCATATTTGTATGCTACCTGTGTTGAGAAAGTGCAAAAACACCCATCAATAGGATGCTTGGAAAAAATCTATCAAATCATAATAGTAAATATGGATTGTCATGGGATTCCAACACCGTGGCTAAATAGTAAATATGGATTGTTGAAATAATCTATCAAAGCATAATATTAAATATGGATTTTCATGGCATTTCAATACCATGGTCTTGGAAAGTCATGACAAGCCATAGAAAAGTGATAAAAATAGTTCATTGCACAGTTTATAGCTTTTCATGATATTCATATCACCATGTTGTTGTAATGCCATGAAAATCCATATTTACTATTATGCTTTGATAGTAAACACCCAATGTTTTCCAACAAGCATATACATGCACAATATGATTGCAAGTTGGAAAACACAGTGAGAGGTGAGTATATGTTTTCCAACACATAGTGGCAAGCCAGAGATAAGCAATCGTACATAGAAATAGTTCATTTCCTTGTCTATGGCTTGTCATGTCATTCCAAAAACCATGGTGTTGGAATGCCATGAGAATCCATATTTACTATTATGCTTTGATAGTAAACACTCAATGTTTTCCAACAACCATATACATGCATAGTATGATTGCAAGTTGGAAAACACATTGTGAGGTGAGTATATGTCTTCCAAAACACTGGGGAAAGCCATAGATAATAAATCATACATAGAAATAGTTCATTTCCTTGTCTATGGCTTGTCATGGCATTCTAATCACCATGTTGTTGGAAAGCCATGACAATCCATATTTAATATTATTCTTTGATAGTAAACACCCAATGTTTTCCAACAAGCATATACATGCACAATATGATTACAAGTTGGAAAAAAAAGTGTGAGGTGAGTGTATGTCTCCCAAAGCACAGTGGCATGCCATAGATAAGCAATCATACGTAGAAACAATTCATTTCCTTGTCTATGGCTTGTCATGGCATTCCAGTCACCATGGTGTTGGAATGCCATGAAAATCCAGATTTACTATTATTCTTTGATAGTAAACACTCAATGTTTTCCAACAACCATATACATGCATAGTATGATTGCAAGTTGGAAAACACAGTGTGGGTGAGTATATGTCTACCAAAATATAGTGGCAATCCATAGATAATCAATCATACATACAAGCAGTTCATTTCCTTTTCTATGGCTTTTCATGGCATTCTAATCACCATTATACCACATTTCTTTGAGGCATTTTTCAAAAAGTTCACTATTGTTTCTATGTTGTTGCTTACTATTATGCTTAGTAATATGATTTCATAGACAAGGCAGTGAACTGTTTGAAAAAATGCCTCAAACAAATGTGGTCTCATGGAATGCCATGACAAGAAAATGTCATTGGCAGCTGTAATTATCACTCTAGTATGAATGAATTAATATCTTTGAGAATAGTATTTGGTTGCATAGGTGAAGTTCCCTATAGTTGTGGGTATAGTTTCAGAATATATTGTTGATACATCTACTAAAGATGACAATATATATCTACGAGTCAAACTGCATTGCTTGTTAAATAAGGTGTTTCCCATTTTGTAACAAAATTTTGTTAAGGGGTCTCCATCTACAATTATCACTCTAATTATCATCATATATTTGCAATTATCACTCTATCTACAATTATTTTGGAAAAAATTGTGGGAGGTGAGTATATGTCTACCAAAACAGAGTGGAAAGCCATAGATAAGAAATCATACATAGAAACAATTCATTTCCTTGTTTATGGCTTGGCATGGCATTCCAATCACCATGATACTGCATTTCTTTTGAGGCATTTTTTAAATAGTTCACTGCCTTGTCTATGTTGTTTCTTACTATTATGCTTTCATCAAAAAGGCAGTGAACTGTTTGAAAAAATACCTCAAAAAAATGTGATCTCATGGAATTCCATGACAAACAAATATAATTGGCAGTTGCAATTATCACTCTAGAATGAAGGAATTAATATCTTTGAGAATAGTACTTAGCTGTGCAAGTGGAAATCCCTATAGTTGTGGGTATAGTTATTAGCTATGCAATGTTAAGTAACTGCATAACTATTGAGATTGACTTTGTAAAAAAACTATATTGTAATTTAAATTTTTCCATCTATCTATTAGCATCTACTTATTAGTTATGCAATGTGAAGTAATGCTTTCAGTTTGAAAGATGTGTAACACAATGAAATGGAAAACACTAGGTGTTTATAAAACTTCAAGCCACATCACAAAATACCCAAACCCTTGTGGTTTTTAAGCCTATATATGTATGTGTGCATTACAAATAGCAAGAACACCAATTTCTTGCCATTATCGGTATTAATGAATAAACTTGTTGAAAGTGGTGAAACATACAGTGTTAATGGTTCTTGGAAAACACTGGGTATTTATAAAACAATTCCTTTCATTACATTCCTAAAGTCTAAATAACAAAATCTTTTCAAGAAATTCATACTATTTTGTAAAATTCTAAGATGCAAAACAATGGGTTTTACAAAACCTGCAACCCACTTAATGTTTAAAAACAATTTACAAACAAAAACCCTCATAATGTTTTAAAACCACTAGTACAGACATAGCAATATATGACTGAAAAAACTACTAAAAACTACTTATAAATGATTGAACATGGTCACATGACCATTAGTAGTTTATTGCCAATCATTTATAACATGACCAAATTGATGACTAAACCATTTTTAGTCATTTATTGGTTGTTTTGATTGATCGATTTGGTCATATATTTAGTCATTGATTTAGTGATTGATTGATGTAATTTGGTCACTTATTTAGTCATTTTTTATTCACTAATATGTTTAGTTGTTAATTTAGTCATTGATTTTTGTTAACTAGTCACTTATTTAGTCATCTTTATTCATTGATTTTTGTTCATTGGTAGTGTATTTAGTCATATTTATTCACTGTTCACTATTTTTTGTCAATTGGTAGTACATTTAGTCAATTTAATTATTAATTGATATAAATTATTAGTATATTTAGTCATTTTAATTGACTGATATTTGAGGATTTAAACATAAAACACAGAAATACACATCAATCATCAATTGCACACAATAAGACAGCTATTGAGAAGGAAAAATCACTAAACTTTATTAAAAGAAAGGTGTTCTTATAGCTTGCACAAGTCTGAAATATCTATCTTGCTTGAAAAATGCTTAGAAATAGAGTATTACAATTTTTTATTTTCAATCACAAGACCGAAAATCTGAGTTACAATGCACAAAAATGATAAGAAAGAAACTTCTCCCAAATACTTCTACAATGATGGAAATGCATGCTTGGAGCCCTTCAATGTGAGCACATGCCCCTTTCATCTCATAAAACTTCTACAATGGGGGCAATCTTCCTAGAGAAAGTTGTAACATGTAGACTCCAAGAAGGAGAGTGTTGATTGTGTCCCATATATGAAGCTCTCTCCTTCAATACATTCAACAATAACCCTAGAATATTTCCTCCTTTATATGCAACATGCCATCTGATATGAGCAATAGAGTGTTGCCTTTTCTGCCATGAATGAAGTTGTGCCTCAATACAACCAACAAAATTACTATTAATCTCAATCTCAATTCAAAAAGAATAAAAGTGCATTGTATATTGCAAGTTTACAAAAGCAAGTCCAAACACAGAAGAAAGATAAATTAATTAAAAAAATTTAGGAGACAGATCACATCCACAAACATGGGAGAGCTATGCAAAATTGGAGAAATTGGCTTGGAAAATGAAGACAACAGGGTATTTCCAGATTCAAGACTTTTACTTAATGTTGTGGAATAGAAGAAAAAAGAATCATTTATCTACCACCATAGTAAAAAGTTAGCAATTGCATTTGGTTTATTAAACATGGCCCCTGGTACAAGTATTAGAGTTGTTAAGAACCTTCAAGTATATTCTCATTTTCACGCTACATCTAAATTCATCTTGAAGATTGTTGCAAGAGAAATTGTTCTGAGAGATGTGAACCATTTCCACCATTTTAAATAGGGACAATGTTCTTGTGGAGAATATTGGTGATGCTAAATGAAACAATTTGAAAATAGTCTTGCACTATAATAATTTGCA
>VDFB02348126.1:0-18503 GCA_007258455.2 Sequoia sempervirens | reverse complement strand
GTGTACAACTACTAGGGTAGAAATGTACAAGTATTGGAGTATTTCATATTAATAGTTTGTCCTATCACAAATATAAAATGTGAGCACAATAAATACCATGTATTTTTTCATTAAATGTGAAAGATTTTAAAAAAGTTTTAGTGTTCAACTATTGGTCCTTTTTTTTGTTTGATATAAGTTGTATTTTAAATAATTATGTATTGTTTTTAAAACAAGAAATCTAGTTTTATGTGTTCAATTGTTGGTCCATTTATTTTGAATACAAAAGCTAGAGAAATAACAAATATTTATGGTTACCAATAGTTATTTGGTCCATTTAGGTTGCATATAAGTTTTATTTTAAATAAAAATATGATATTCTATAAGCAACAAATGATATCTTTTTGTTCAACTACTAGGGGTACCATGATTAAGTTTTAGTTGAATCTTTAAAAACTCAAATTTTGGACACTTATCAATAGATGTGCTGATGTGGCAATTTTCATGATGAGTCACACCTCAAAACCTTATTTATAAATAGATAAGAGGCCTATCCACATTTAAAAATAATAATGAAGGTCCTATGATATTCTAGTCAATCGCTACATGCTGACAAAGTTAGCCTGCACAACTACTAGCCCCTCTCACCTACTTGAGTTGCCATGGAGATGGAACCCCTAAACAAGTGTTCCTTTACCCCCATCCCTAAATGGGAGTACTCAAAGTCTAGAAGATTTTCTTTGGAAATGTTGAAGAAGATCTTCAAGATAGATTTCTTGAGGGTGGAAATGGTGATTCTAGTGGTGGTTGGAGATCAAATTATTCATGGTTTCCCATGACTATTGTATTCTTCTCAAGTAGCATCTATTTTACTTTCTAATTCTATGGACCTCCTACAACAATATGGGAGGTTTCCCAATTTGTAGTGGACTATGTACAAGATAGTTTTTTTCTATGTCATTCTTTGAACTAGGTCGTCTATGATTATGATCTCCACAATGGGAAAGAACTTGTGGGAGGTTTGTTCCAACACAAAGATTTAAAAAACAATTCAATTTTTTATGTTGCTCTAAAATAGGCATTGCAAGAGCATGGAAAATTTGGGCTCAATAATACATTTAGTGTGCATAAAAAGGAACCGGGTTCTTTCTTGTGTGGGAAAATTAGAGAGGTCTAAAAAGCTATGATTATTCTTCTCACTCATATTGCACATCCTCATTTGGTACCTACAACACCAACCTTGATGGGAGAATATGGTCATTGTATGAATGTTTAATTGTTTTTTAGGTCAATTTTGTTATATTGGGTGGGTTTTTGTAATGCTCTTTTTTGTTCCTTGGCTCGTTTTAGTGATTGGTTGACTAGTATGTTTAGCTTGTAGCATTTGTTTTGTCGCTGGGTTACTAGGCCATTATTTTAATTGGCCTTGTTTTGAACTTTAATATGTATATCTCCTATTTTATTTTAATATAATACTATGTTCAAGCCTTGTGCCTTTTACCTATATATTTTTATGATAAAGGGGGAAAGCATGATTCCCTTATGTAGAATCAATATGATAAAGTGTGACAATGGATGCATAAAATCAAGATAGGATCAAAATTATATATCAATCTAGGCATAAGAAATGATAGGTGCATGACATATTTTAAGCTCAGTATAAGTAGAACCATTTATAAAATATGAAAATGTAAGATCAATACAAAAGGGGAAATAACACAATGCCCTAATGTAAGAATATGAAAGAGATTAATGATAAATTCTCAATATAATATCTCAAAGTCAAATATATAGTCATGTAATCCCATGAAAAGAACTCTAACTATTATTTCATGAATATGAAGAGTTTATGGTGTAGTAAGAATAGTAGTAACGATAAAGCAATGCAATATCGATGTAATAAATATGCTCTAAATAAGCAAGTCAATCAATGTAAGCAGTAACATATCATATCAATGATATTACACAATAATATCATGTAAAAATGTAGTTGTGTATTTCAAATGAAGAATGGCAATACCCTTTAGTGATAATTATACAAGTTAGATCAACATGAATGTTTAAACTCTATTATGGGTAAAAAATCACTAATTTAAGAGAGTGTGTCAATGTAATAAATGTATTGTGTCCAAAAATACATCCAAATGGCATTAAATGAATGTTAGTCACAAAAATTAATGTCATCACCGATATGGTTCAAAATGAAGTTTTTATGATCAATAGTTTACAAATTTCAAAATTTTACATTTTCTACAACAAGGATATTCTATTTTTACTTTCATCTTTTACCATCCCAAAACATTCTAGAGCTCTAAATTTATGAGATATTTTATGATCATGGTGGTACATTAGATTATGTACCTACTTTAGGTGGCATCATTTGACAATATATAGAACTACATCAAACAAATATTGTAGTACACATCCAAACACCCTATTTTTTCATGAACTTTGATTTTTTTAAATTGCACACTTTTTTTTCATAATTTTAGGATAGGAAACCTTTGGTCAAGTTTGTGCCCCATAAAGTTGACCTCATAGACATTAATTTGATCCATACATTACCTTTACCTCTTAGCATTAGATTGATCTATAATATGATCTAGACCTACAATCTTGACTTGGTAGACTTATTTGCTAAATTTAGAGTTCATTGATATTTATAGATTCTCTTATAAAAATTTCATTAGAATTTGACACTATTTTTCATGTTTTGATGTTGATGGAACACAAGTTGTGTGAGTGTCCCCACAATGGTTAGTTTATTATCATTTAGGTGTTCTTAAAGATGGAGGAAGATAATTGGGAAACACAATGGCTTAATGGGTTCTATCACATGGTTTCCATGCCAACACTTCACACTAATATTTATGGGATTCATACACACACATTTCACCTATGGAGACTAAAATTATGGTCATGGTAGAGGACATGTGAATTATATTATGAATTCCCCATAAAGGACCCATGGTGGTGGTTACTAACACCCTCTGACATGAGGATGAGATGTTATACATGTTGACCACTAATAAAGAGAGGTATAAGGAGGATGGAGTTACATTTTCTTAGAGTATGCCTTCTATCACTCCAAATTTGTAGGAGTTTTTTATTACAAGGTTGTTTCTCTTAATAGATATCCAAGGAACACATATTAGATACAACCTTACACTTTGAGGCATATAGAGGATATTTGATGGCATTTTCACAAGGTGCATAATTTTTTAGACAATTATAGAATGGGCATACTTTTGCAGACCTTAGGAATAGTTCCCTTTAAGGTGGTGTGCTACTCCAATGTTGGGCATGTAAGTATATTTGAGATCCTTGACCACTAGTTTTACCATGGGTAGATGCAACACCATAATTACCACTTATAGCCAAGTGGTATTAAAAATTGGAGAGAGGAGAGGAACATCCCATACTAGAGGAATATTTTTGATAAGTTATGGTTAGATGACATCACATGAAATTAATATTTTTTTATCACTATGGACCAAAGATATTTTATTATTATTAAATATCATAGCCTTTTAGGATTCCTTGGGTTGTTCCCCTAAGCTAGCACTCTATAGGTGACATACCTATTGACACCCTATTTTTTGTCTCTCTTTTCCCTATTTCCCCCTTATATTGTGTGCATTGCCTTATGTTAGCCTATCATTTATAATCCATTTAGATAGTCTAAATGGGTTTCCATGATTCAAGTTTTTCCTAATCATTGTCCTATAATGTTATTACATTTATGCTCACTATGTTTCCAAGGTTGCAAATGGATTCCAAAAGGTTCTAAATCTAAGGTATTTTTTGGTAAAATATTAAGTTTGTGTAGGTTGTCAAAGTTTCAAATTTTTGGCATTATTCATCCCAATATACCACTTCCCCAATACTCATGTTTTCCCTCTAGCTTTATTGTCTTGTTAGACCTATTGAAGTTGATAGTGAACCCCACAACTCCCAAAAATTACTTGCAACCAAAATGCCTATCACAAACAAGAGATTAAAGCAACTGATTTGGTATGCAACCAAGAGAGAAAATAATTGATCCACACAAGCATTTGATATTCCTTATGTATTTAATAATGAATACCTGGATTACATGGATTACAATGAATGTTCAATGCTTATAAAAGCATAAAAAATCAAACCCTCAATGAGGATTTGATTATATTTTTACAAGTGTATTAATCTCATGCAATGAGACAACTTGACCTATATTTAGCCCAATCTAATAATAAAAAATCACTCCTAAGTTTAGCTTGAGTGAATAAAATAATAAGATACTCAATAATTAATTATCAAGTAATGTCCTAATTACTCCAATACCTCTTAAGATCAACTTAGGGAGAAGTTGAAAACCTTGATGAATAATGCAATGATGGATGCATGGATGGGTCCTAGCTACAAGGCCTGATGAGGTACCCATGTACAAAAAAATGGAATATCTCATAACTAGAGAAAAGGAGAAACCCAGATGGGAAAAACTCCTCTCCAAAAGAGAAAATAAAATAATTGCACTAGTGAAAGAAGGATAGAAAGAGAAATTAATGTGACCCCCCAAGGACTGCTTTTATCACACAAGTACAATATGTGTCCCCCCAATAGGATAGAGAAAATGATAATGTGAATCCTCCCTAAAAATAAATATCTACCATGCCAATGATGACTCCATGAAGACAAAACAAAATCCACTAGCTGTAAAAAAAAATGATTCCCTTAGGAAGAAAAAAATCCATTGGTAATTGGAGAAGCCAATACAAAAAAATGGGTGAATCAAGAATCCAAATACAAATGATGTATGCCTTTAAAAAGTGCTCAAGTTTCCACATGATAGAAAAAGATGATGTCAATCCAAGATCCTATGAAGACTGATGGAGAACAAGTTGCAAAGGTGATGAAGATGGTGGGCCAAAAATGATGATGTGGTTTTCAACAAAGAGGAGATGAATTTCTTTAGAGAAATCCTCCAAATCTACAATATGAAACTCTACAAACAAGGATGATATGTTTGCAAGACATGAATCCCAAGTAGCTATGTCTGGAAGAAGATGGATGTCTTCCTGCACTGAACTAGTAGGGGCCAAGGATGTGGTGATGCCAAGTTGATCAAGAACAATAAAATATTAATATGAAGTCTCAATATGAATAGTGGGAACATGAAGCCAAATCTTTGAATCATTAGAACATGCAAGACCTGTGATATATTCAAGCTCCCCTAAAATATCATCATCAAAGGGTATAAAATATTTATCTACAATGGGAATGAGATAATCTGCAACAAGATCCTCTAGGTATGGAGAGATATGAGGGTCTCCATGGATCTCCCAAATTTGAGTCCAAAGTGTGTGGGGGCAATCAATATCTAATACAACACAGTATATTGATCAACACTAGAATAAATCACTCCTACAACATGATCACTGATAATACCTTATGTTGATAAACTCCCTATTATGTCCAATGTAGGTATGAGTCCATATAGATAAGGAAAAAGATCAAGCCACCTGAGATGTGTCAGGATGTCATTTCACCACGACTCATAGTTATCCTTTGCTAGGATGACCACAAAAGGATGAACAAAAAACCCATGGTACTTGCTCAAAATAAATAATCGAAGACTAATAACCTCAATACATATAAAGTATATCAAATGAAGTCATCTCACAAAAAAAATACCATGTTGGAGTTGATAGTGAACCTCATAACTCCCAAAAATCACCTACAACCAAAAAACCTATCACAAACGAGAGATAAAAGCAACTAATTTTCTATGCAACCAAGAGAGAAAATAATTGATCCACACAGGCATCTGATATGCCTTCTATATTGAATAATGAATACCTAGATTACATGAATTACAATGAATGGTCAATGCTTATAAAAGCATAAAAAGAAAACCCTAGATGAGGATTTTATTATATTGTGACAAGTGTCTTAATTTCATGAAATGAGACAACTTGACCTATATTTAGCCCAATCTAATAATAATAAAACACTCCTAAGTCTAGCTTAAGTGAATAAAGTAATAATGGACTTAATAATTAATAAATTATCAAGTGATGTCCTAATTACTTTAACAAGACCTCCCCTTCTCAACATATATTCTCCTTCACTCCAAACCTCTTAGTCCTTTGTAGTTAGAAATTATATAAGCCTTCTGGACTAGAACTTAAAACCATCCCTTACCCATGTACCTTATGCAAACCTTCCTTGATTCTCGACTCTCAACTCAAATTTTTTTTTTAATTATTCTATCAAAGTTGGAGTTGCAGGTTTACTTCTACTCAATTAACCTTCCCATGTCATCCCCAACATCTTAATTCCTCACCCTTTGAAAGTTCACTAACTCTATTTTTCAAAATTTTAGGATTTCTCTTCTTTTCATGCCTTCCCCATCACCACTAACCCCTTGACTCTTGAATAATTTTACCAAGTACTCCTTTATAGTCAAAATTTCAGCCTTCCCTCTCCTCATGTACTTGTTATAAGGTATTCCCAACTCCCAACCCTTGACCTTTTTGAAGTTGTTTGTTTGAAATTCTCCCTATCTCTACGCCTTAATGGTATAAGTTATTTGTCACCCCAATCCTTGACCTAAGCCATGAAGTATGTGTTATCCACAACATTTGAATTTTGAATATCCTATGATTTTCATTGTTCAATAATATTGGATTATGTTATGAATTATATGTTGACGATGAAGAATTAGATTTGAATATATTTTTTTGATTTAACGATGAAAGATTCCATCAACATTTTTAATGCTACTAGGTCAAAAAAATTGAATGAACTGAAGCATTTACATCTTGGCCTAACTTGAAGTTGTACTTGAAAGTAGCATATTTTAGTTTGATGTTCAAGAGGGTATCCTTATTCATGCTAACATTTGTACAAGTTTAAATATGCATCATGCTACTTGTCATAACCTTATTTTTCACTATTATATAAATATTGTATATGTGGTTTAATATTTGAAATGAATACCTTAATCATTATGCTAATTTGTGGATAAGTTCTTAATTATGTTAAACATGAGATTTATTTGATATTGTGTATTAATAGAAGCTACTTTAAGCCATTCTTATTTTGTTGATATTAAAGTTACAATAATGTGATTATATTTTAAATTTGGAAAGGACTAATTACAATTTTCCTTGTGAGTATGACATGAAAAATATTTACACTCTCATTGGGAGAGAGAGCATCATCAAGAATAAGTGTTTATCCTTTCGAATGTGACATGCATGAAACCCCTTCACACAATCATGTAGTTACATAAATAGTTAAATTGCATGGCATTGTCTATAGATATATGATTTATTTCATATTCATAAAAAAGTATAGATGTTGTATCTAGCAATTTAAACCAAAATACAATAACATTTAATTAATGTAGTTTTCTCCACTTTTAGCATAAGTATAATCTAAGTAAAAAACCTAAAAAATTGAAAGCTCTTAGAAATTGATTGTAGGGAACTTATGGAGAGTAATTTCATAATTTCTAGCTCCTACTAGGATAAAAGGGAACATATAATTAACTAGTATTATTGCTATTACTCATGGATTTGCAAAACCATATATATAGATCTGAATAATTATCTTTAAAAAAAATGTTTACTAGATTATTGAATATTTATTTCAAATTACTTCAAATATTAAATAGAAATTGTATTTTTGAATCCTCATGCCCCACCTTCCATGGGGAGATCGATGAGAAAAGAGGAGCAAAAAAATCATGGAATTTAGATGGACATGACTAGGGTGATATTGAGATGGAAGTACAGCCGAATGGAGAAGCTACAGAGGAATGGTGGGCTAGAAAAAGGGAGTATATCCCACAATGGTTTTTTGAAGGTGGAAGGTGGGTGGAAAAATGCCACTCGGGCTATAGAAGAAGAGTTCACAATGATAGGTGGAGTCGAGGTCGAGGATCAATCCAGGGGAAAAAAGAATCGAGCGATTAAGCCAACACTCCCATGGATGTGCGCATGTGATCGACTGTGGAGTTATGGACAATTAACAAAGGATCAAAGGAATTTTTTCCAACACTCAAGCACCAACAAGAAAAGTGTTGTAATCTGAAGGCAAGCAAAGGAGGACAGGTGTGAGTGGTTCTAGGAAAAGAAGTATTTGAGGGTTGATACATCCGACGATTGGTGTGATAAACTAGTTGGAAGCAAGGAGCAAACAAGCAAACCATGGAAAGGGAAAGAGAATATGATAGGGAAGGTCCATGACACTAGTATGCAAATTTAATTAGTAAGTCCCATGCTCCAATCCATTCCAAACAATTTGTTAATTTGGATAAAGATCGAATTAAAAAATCAACAGAAAAACTGAAGGAAAAAGGAATACTTCTCAAATGGGGGGCGAGTGGTGCGATATAGTAGACATAAGAAGGTGGTGTGAGGAAAATGGGGAATTATGGTTTAGGTTAGGGCATTTTCGAATGAATATTTCTTAGTAAAATTCCCCTCAAGGGAGGAGAAATGGAAATCCATGCTTAGCAGCCTACACAACCTAAACAATGCTAGGGTACATTTGGTCGATTGGTACCCAAACTTCGATCCCTAGAAGCACAAAATTCAGGGGGGACTGATCTGGGTTCACCTATACAACCTACCCTCAGAGGTATGGGAAGACGAAACTTTGCTTGAAATTGGGGAAAGCTTAGGTAAACTCATATTGGTAGAAAAGGATAATGAGGATAGATGCTTGGGCACATACACCAAAATTTGTCTAGAGATAATCCTGGCATAGGCTATCCCACAGGAAATCAAAATATGTATGGAAGGTAGGATCCAAAAAAAAAAGGTGGAAAGGGAATACCAAACCAAAATATGCCCCATTTGTAGATCGAAGGATCATGGAAATCTGGATTGCAATGTGAAAGTGAGGGTGAACAAAGAAAATGGGTATGAATGGGATCAAGGTAGCATTGGATCGACAAGGGAGCATATAATGTGGGAAGCTAAGAATGCCACTAAGGAATGTGGGGATCCAACAATTAATTCAGTGGGAAGGGAGTACCAAGCAGACAAGTTAAGGCCCTCTACTAAAGAGTTGAGGTGTAGAGTGGTTGAACTAACAGTAGAAGAATTGAATAGGGCAAGGGCAAGTGTGAATAGGAAGTGAAGTCCCCCCTAACCAAGAAGCATAAATAAAATTGGAAGAAACAAGGAGTGGAGAGGCATACATTGATAACAAAGAAACTGAGGCAAAGGGACAAAGTTTAGGAGAGGAGAATCAGGAAGGAAATGAAAAAGAAGTAGGGGCAGGGTTAGAGAACCTAGAACAAGACAAACCACAAGTAGAGGGGGAGGGAGGAGTTGGAGGAAAATTCAAAAGAAGATGAAGTGGGGGAGGTAGAGGAAGGGGAATTGGTGGAGGAAAGTATGTTGGAGGAGACAGTCAATAATAATAAAAAAAACCTAACATCAAGCGAATTGGGAAGAGGGGACCAAAGTTGAATAAGGAAAAGTTGGAGATGGCAACAAATGCAGTGGGGAAAATGAAACTCAGATCGGGGAAGGATGTGATCCTTCCCCAAGGACAATGAAGATCATAACATGGAATGTTAGGGGAATTAATGCCCCTAAAAAATGACACTTGGTCAAGTGTCAAATTAACCAATCCAAAGTAGATATAATCCTATTGAAAGAAACCAAATGGAGTAGGGAGGAGTGTGACAAGAGATTGAGATGTTGAAAATAATGGAAAGGACTATTTTTTTATGATGTGGGTGCATCTAGGGGAATTGGTGTAATTTGGAACCCACTTGTTGTAATAGGTGAAGCAATAGTGGAGAATGGAAATTAGATAATACAGATCATTGCAAAGAAATGAGCAATTTTCCATCATAAATGTATATGGACCAGTATCTAATGTAGAAAAGAGGAACCTATGGCAGTAGATCACTAATGGATTAACCAATCTAGGAGGGGGAAAAGGAATTATAGCAAGAGACTTCAATGCAACATTGAACAATGAAGAGAAAAGGGGAGGTCTAGATCAAATCACAAATTTTCCACATGACTTTCAAGAGTTTATAGATAATAATCAGTTGTGGATCTGCAAACCAAAAATGGAGTCTTCACCTAGTCAAATAGAAGGAAAGGTTTCAACAGCATAGTGAAGAGGCTAGATAGGTTTCTAATTTTTGGGGATTGGGGTGGAAAAAATGAGTTGAGGGAGGTGGTGATACTCACTATAGGGGTGAGTTTGATGTGGAAGATGATCTATGACAAACGTTGCTAAAGTGAATGTGCATAAAGGTGAACAAATCCTTAATGCCTTAAGATTAACTGATAAGACATTAAATAATGGAGCAATAGGAACAATAAAGAGAGAGAATTATAACACAAAACAAAGAGAGAGAAGAGGACACAAGATTGATTACAGAGTTCGTCTGAGTGGAGTATGTCCCCGGGTTTATCTCAACTGAGTGAACAATCTATTAACAATGCTCCAAATGCAGTACAATCTCTAAATAGAGCCTCTTGGAAACTATTTTACAATCTTCTATAGCCTATCCACAAAGTCATGGTACAAAATTCCTCACTCAAATCACCTCGCATAAAGGCTCTCAAATCCACAAGGTTGATTTACAAAGAGCAAGAAAAAGACTTTACCTAAAGGCTCTGCTACATAATATGAACATCATAAATCTCCTATTCCTCCCAAGACTTCTTGCAAAAATCCCCTCTCACTTGGATTCTTGAGAATTCGAATCCAAGAATGTGATGATGGAATGCCTCCCTAGCACTCCCTTTTATACATAAAATTTTCCCATTTGGGCCAAAACCAAAAAACTTGTAATTTTCCCTCTTTAGGGAAAAATCAAAACAATTCCCCCCATTTTTAATAAACAATTAACAATCTCCCTAAAAAACATTTAAAATTTGTTTGAGCCCTTGTCCATGTATATTCTCGGGCTATTTGGTTGGGTTTTTTTATTTATTTTAGTTTGAAATTCCAACTAATAACCACTTAAGGTTATTTACATATTTTAAAATATTATTTAAGCCCTTGAAAATATTTCATTCGGGCTATTATAAGTTTTGTTTGTTTGGGGTTTTGTTTTTATTTAATTCTAATCCCACCTAATAACCATTAAAAGGCTATTTGTAATTCTCCTAAATCCACAACCTATGGAGAGGATAACTCCATAAAAAGAGGGTTTACAACAACTCAAGGGATAAGATGAGAGGAAATCCCATGAATCTCTCAACTCCTCCTTGAGAATAGGAAAATAGTTGTGAGGTGGATTCTCACACAAAACTAATTTCCCTTTTTACAAATTAAATGAATAATACGTGAGAATTCCACTCACTTCAAGTATTAATAATTTTTTCCAATTTAAATGAATAATGCATGAGCTTCCCCCACTCATTTCAAGTATTAATCATTTTTTTCCAATTTAAATGAATAATGCATGAGCTTCCCACACTCATTTCAAGTATTAATCATTTTTTCAATTTTAAATGAATAACACATGAGTTTTCTTCCAACCCATTTGAAGCATTAATGATTTATTTTAAACTTTGTCACCTATCATCAAATTTTAATGATTTATCTTATGGTGAGAAAAGTAGGAATTTTTCACCTTCTACTTGGGACCACACTTATAGTTTGACCCGAACTTTGGTAGCCATAGCGAGCAAACAAACTCCGTTGATGCAATTCAAAAGTTTCAGAATCATCTCGATGAGCCTTTCAATTTGGGACCACTTTCTCTTGATTGTGAAATGGTCAAAATTTTCACCTTGTGTCGACCTATGCCTTGGTTTGACCACAACTTTGACTAGCCATAACTTTTGCATACAAACTCCATTTTATGTGATTCAAGGCTTTCGAGCATTACACCATGGTGCCGACTTCCAAGCATTGCGAGACAATTGATTTTCAAGGTTCATAGATCCTCACGGATCATGAACAACATATCTAATCGCACAACCATAGGAGCAATTTTAGACCAAAACCTAATGCAACCACAAAACATCGCACATATCTTTATTACAATTTTCTCAATGTACTCAACATATATAGCCAAAAACTAGTAGAGAACCAAGCGTCGATTGAAATCAATGACAAGACCTTCAATCTTTCCACTCTTGCAACAAAATGTTGATGCTAAAAACTTTAACACAATCAAATCCAAAATTAATATTGAACTATAATATGAATTATGGAAATATGATATCACAAATTATGAAAGTTAAGAAAAAATAGAGTATTGGAGAAATTGAGGAATTGGCCCTAATAAAGAAACTAATCAATGGAGGTTTGAGAAAATTGAAACACTAATAACTTAAGAAAACTAGAGCCAATTAAAACAGTATCCTATCTACTTATACTTTCCCTAATTGACCAAATTATTACCCCTAAATGAAAACTACCAATGTTCTAATCAATGGTAGAATTATTCTAATTATGGGTAAAATAATCTCAAGTATGAATTTAATCATGAAATGAATGGTCCCAATTTATAAAAATTACGAGGCATATGTTATAAATTCTAGTAAATGATTAAGTTTTCTAATAATTATCATAGTTTTAGGTCCTTTTTGAACTCATATAAAGGTTTTGATGAGTCTTAATATCTTACTGAATAGTAGTTATATCTTGCTCATGACACATAACTATAGGGACTAATATTATATGATTAGGATAAATAATATTATAAAATTGTTATTATTAACAAGAATATTGGCAGCCTTTGTTGTCCTTTTTCCTAATTTATTGTTGTTGGTTGGGAACTATATAAGGATATATCTTCTCTCTCAAAATATTGTATGTTTTAATAATTTTATATTCCTAATGGTGGTTGGGGTGTTGTCTAAGTATTTCCTTATGTACCTGTCCCCCTTGATGCCAAAGAAGGAGGTGATTTCCATTTCTATTAGAGTGGTTGCTTTCTATTGGGTTCTACAATTGTCATTTTCTATTGAGGTGAATATTGCTCCTATTAAGGCAGATCCCTTTCCCATTTAGGTGGGGTTGGATGTAGAAGTAGTGGTGGGAAGCAATCTTCTCTTCTGCTAGTTCCTATTGAGGTGGAGCTTGTATGTGTAGGAGGGTGGTGAATTTGGTAGTAATGGTTATCACTTCTTTCTCTCCTATAGAGGGGAGCTCTCCCCTATTGAGGTTGAGTATGGGTTGGAGAATCAAGTTTGATGGTGTTGTATGAAGACGATTCCTCCTCACTGCTTAGTCATTCTCTCTTGCTCCCCTACTATGGTGGGGAGTCAAGTTGGCTTAGTGTTTCCTAAAATGAGTGGGTGGTTTTCTACAATCTGGATGTTGCAGGCTATTTGTTACCTGGCTGACTCAGGTGATTTTCTTTTTTTTTGTTTTGTTCTAGGTCATTGTAAAAGCCTAGTTGTAAATGGTTTTTGGTTCCCTTCAAAACCATTTTCTGCAGCTTGGGTTGTCTAGTGCATCTTTTGGTTGGTTGTTGTTGATGGGTTGCTAATGGTTTGTGTTTCTTTCTACTTGTAGTTGTCTTTTGGTAGGGTTTCAGGTCCCTTTAAAACCTATTTGTAAGGGGTTTTAGGTCCCCTCAAAACTTGTTTTCCCATAATAAAAAATTAGAATATCTGGATATGAAAATTAGTTCCACCATTGATGTTTATTTTGAATGTGTTTATGTGAATGATGTAGGGTGGTCTAGGATAAGAGATGCACCAAACGATGATTAGCATCCTTGATTTGGATTTTTCACAGAAAATTAAGGACTTATAAATATATTGTATGGATTAAACCCTAATAATTGCCAAGGTCATATTGGGATTGTAGCTCCTTTGAACTCAACAAAGAACACAATATGGATTCAACTATGTGAGATAACACAACATTTTATTATTTATAAAAATAAATTATGATATTACAACACACAATAATTTGTAGTTGAGTATGTCTTTTCTTGTTGATAAAAAAGGTTCAGAAAGTTAAATCTCACATTAAACTTTATATTTATAGAAGCTAAGGGAAGTTTTTCATGGTTACCTAAACAACTTTTTCACCCATACTATAAATGATTTACATTTATAATTGAACATAATGTACTCAAATTTTATAATATTTTCAATTAATAATTCTTCAACACCTAAGGTTACAAATAAATATTGAATCTCCAAAAGTCTAAGCATACGAGTGTTGAAACCATTTTTATACAAACATTAAAATATATACATGTCAAATGGATTCATCTTCATCAATAAAATTTATACATGTACAAAAAGAATAGTCACTAAAATTTGCAAAACCTATCTAACAATATATATAAACAAAATTAGGTCCAAGGCCAAAAATATTTTAACAATTATGTTATTTAGAATCAAGAATTCAATATACAAGGCCTTTAATATTTAGTCTCAATCTACAATATGCACTCTGAACTACAAAATCAACCTAATATATGACAAACACTTGTAGTGGTAATCATGTCATCTAGTTGTAGGAGACCTAAATGAAAATGATAAAAAATATTATGAGTGAGTAAATATTTAATAAATGTAGGTAAATTAACTATAGATACATGAGTCCTAAATCCAATTCATGTGATAAAATTACAATGAATAAAATTAGAATAGAAATTCCTTACATTGAAGTGATGTCTACCATAGAGAAAATTATCTAGTATGTATTCACAAGTTGAATGTACAAATAGTAGTCAACAATAGACTCTAGTTGTAGGAGACCTGAAAAAATGATAAAAAATATAATGAATGCAAGTATTTATATGCATATATAATCTAGTGCAAGTAAAAAAATTGATTATAGATACATAAACTTTGACTCTAAGTCATGTGAGAAAACTAACTCTAATTCTAGGAGATGAATTAAGAAGAGGCAAGAGGATGGCTTAAGGGGAGCTAAGAGGATGGATTAAGGGGACATGAAATTACTTATAATTTTTCAAGGAACACTAGTAAATTAATTAACTATATATTAGCTATGAATTAAGTTTATAGAATTATATACATACCGACAACATACTCTATTTTAACATTGGAATCCTCTCTTTTTTGTAACACAATTATAAGATTTCATGTTCTTCCATAAAAAGTAGCCATAAATCTTTATTAACAAGTATCCCTTGATACTCACTAGTTTTATATTTATTGCCACAACTAAACATGAGTAGTGCATAATCTTATTATGTCTTTCATAATCTTCAAATGCGAGAAAACCATTCTTTCTTATTAGATATTTTTGTAGCCAAGTGCCAACAAAAACCATAAAACCTATTGGGTACTCATAGTTATCTTCATCTACTCCAGGATGTAACAAATTTTTTATTGTTTTCTTAACACATCAATCTAACCAATAATTTGTTTCCTCTTCATTTTCCTCACGTACGACAATAAAATACACATATCTTGCAAAAAAATTATAAATTCAATAAAGTGTGACATATAATTCACATAAATACATGGGTTAGTGCAAGATCATGATGGGCCAAACATGGCCCTTAAGTGGCAATGAAAATATAGAAAAACATACTTAAGCAACTTCACATAAGAATTTGAATAGGTAATCAACATAATTTTGAAAATATATAGGAATAGAATTTGTAGCAAATTGAATGTAGTTTGTAAGCTTCTAGGCCTTTTTGAAAAAAAATAATTTGATTTGGTGAAAATTTAAAATTTCAATGTAGTAATACGTTAAAATTTAGAAAAAAATAAAAAAGCAAGTGTTTGTCTAACCATCCTAATGAAAAGTAAAAATAAATAATTTTGTTTTAATCTTTCAATATAAGTAGAGGACACATGCCCAAATGTGATGCATATTGTTTTGTAATTTTTTTTTTAGTAAATAATTAGTTATGAATTTTCTAGTAGGAATTTTTAAAAGTATTAAAAACCATTTATCCAACCACCCTAACTTGGTCAAAAAATTATGAAATTCAATTTTTTTCTTAAACTATAGTTTGTGAAGCATAGTGTGTGACACATCTTTTGGATTCAAAAAGTCTATAACCATTTAAAAGTTATAGATGTTTTTCAATCAACCTATCAATCAGGACTTTACACATAGTACATATAGAAAATCAATAATAATTACCTATTACATTCAAAATAAAACATATACTATAGTGGTAGAATTTTGACAATTTGTTGAATAAACCCTTTTTGTTTCATCAAAAAATAGCTAAAAAAGTCATCAACATGAAGGGTGAAGTTTGAAAAACTGCTGAAACCCCTGTAAACACGTTGGTGATGTTGACTTTTTGAGTTGGATGGCCCCAAGCTAAATCCCAAAGCAATATCGAAGCAAAACAAATATCTGTTATTAATGGATATCCGATAAAAATAGATATCCATTTTGTAAAGGTAAAAGTAAATATTCAATTTTTAAAAAATAGATATTTGTTTCTAATTTAAAAAATAGATATCTATTTCTTAAAGTTCAAAAATGGATACCCGTTTATTTTAATCAAAAATATTAATATATATAAATATAACCATAGATTTAAATTTAACAAGTTATAATATTAATATTAATATAATATACATTATATTTAATATAAATATTTAATTTAATATCATAAATAATAATATAATATATTATAAAAAAATATCTAATGGAAAGGATATCTATTTCTTTTAATTAGAAATATTAATATATAAATATCACTATAGATTAAAATATAATGTGTTATAATATTAATATTAATATAATATACATTATATTTAATTTATAAATATTATATATGATATATTATATAAATATAAATATTTTTTTTTGTTGTGTAAGAGAGTTTGTATTAATGGTGCAGAACCTTTAGCTTGGACCACTCTAATTGAGATCACAAAGGGGGACCTCATCCCTAAGAATTCAAAACAAGAACTTACATAAACTGGCTACATGAAGGACAACTGCCATAATGCAAGCATAGGTACTTACCAACATACTGCCTACTAACCACCCAGATGAAAATTGCACCTCAAAGATTTTCCTTCTTTGACGATCTTAATACCATCTAAAGCTTTTGTTGTGAGGATTTATTCCTCTTTGCCTCTATCCAATATTGGATTGATCATGGAGTGGAAACCATAGTCTTCTCCACCCCATTCAATGAAGGATTGACACCACTCTCGAGAGCCATAGCCTCCAAAGAAACTGTAGGAGAGAACACAATCTTGTTGCACCCACTCAGTTGCAACCATTGACTTAGGAGAATTAGAAGGTTGAGAAGTTGAAGTTTTGGATTTTGCAAGAAGAGAAGAAGAGCCCATTAGAATGCCATCCTTCACTTCAACCCCAAGAGAATATCTATAAGAAGTGACCTATGCAATTGAAGAAGGGGGTGAATCAGTTTTTCTCTCACTCTTGTGAGAAACAACCTCACCATTATTGGCTACAAGAACTTAATAATGTAATGGCGGAGTTCCACCCCAAGTTCCACCCCAAACCAATAGGTGGGCTTGTCCCTTACAACCTATGGACCCTTCACATGAATTTCATTTTTGCATTATGCAGTAGCATGATCTACTGAAAAGAATTTCCTACATTTGAAAGGTATCTTTTCATAGTCCAATGACTTCCTCTAGGTTCTATTACCTACTTTTAGATCCAACTTAGTTGGTACCCCTTTGGAAAGGTCCATTTCAATGCAAAGACACACACATGTAGAGATAGCATTATTAATTATCTCCTTAGAGGAGTAGAAATACTTCCCAAGGCCATTGTCAATCACCTGTAGACAATCAAGCTCCTAGAATTGTAAAGGAATATATGGAAGGTGCGCCCACAGGAATGCAGAGGAGAACTTGACTCAGTTTTTGGGTAAAATGATGGGAACCAAGGTTTCGAGCCCAAAAAATCTCCATTTAATAATCACAGACCATTTTATAGAACTTTTTTTTTATCATCAACAGAATTAAATTCAAGGATGAAGAAACCCCTAAGACATGGATAAATGCTAACTTCATCCACAAAACCATCCTTCTAAAATTCAGATATCTAAGTTTGCAAATCACAAAGTTTCAACCATGATTTGATAAATCTACCAATAAGGGCATGCTCCATAAGAAATTCCTACCTGGCATATGTATCTGCACCTAGACAAAGTTTTGGAATCACCTCATAATGATAGGAAGGAATCATGTTGCATCGATTGGTCATCTCCCCTAGAGAAGTAGAGGGAAAGAGGGGATTCTAGGAGGGATCAACTTGTAGATCAAATAATTCCCTCCATGGAGACACCTTATTTGTGCAGTCCCATGCAATTTCTTGGGCAACGAAGGACTGAGATGTTAGAGGAGGCCTGTATGCTTCATTTCAACCATAATCCACCACCATATTACCTTTAGATCTACATAGGGGTTCCCATCATTGTGCAGAGGAGAGAAAACCATTGCTAGCCTCCCTAGCCATTGGAAACAAGCCAAAGTGTGAGGATTGACCTCCATTTCATAAAGTAGGAGTGCGAGGAAAGGGTTTCACAACCGAGTGGAACATTATGAAAAAATAGAGCTAGATATCTTAATTCGAATGTACAATATAATATTATATAT
>VDFB02348125.1:0-13687 GCA_007258455.2 Sequoia sempervirens | reverse complement strand
AATGAAGTTAGCAGAGACTCTTCATCTTGGCTTGAGAACCTCTAGGGTAGGAAGAGGAGAAAAGCTTCTTAGCAATTGGACTTCGCAGAGTTTGATAATTTCTACCAAGACTCATCAGAAAAGAAGCTCAAGAAGCAAGTTCACGTGTAGAAGAATGCTGACAATGAGGTTGTCATTGAATATTCTACACTGCTAGAGGATAGGAACGTCGATGAGGTTGAGGCTGATGACTTCGCAATGGTCAAAGCCAACCTTGGTAGAAGTACATGACAAGCTGATGTAAATCTCTTTGAGGTTGCAACAGTTAACTTGAAGGAGAGAGTGCTCAAAGATAGAGAAGAGAAGGCAGCCCCCAAGGCTGAAAATCGATAGTTGCGGCAGTACATCTCCAACTTACTTCACGGTTTTTGACACGTCATCGCTGTGCTCCCACAAATGTTGGAATCATTTGTAGATCAAAATCAGCTAAGTCGGTTGGTTATTTATGGGAAACATCTAAGAGATTGGGTAGAGGAATTCGTCACCAGGGGCAGATTCATACCTGCAGAGATGTACCAATTGAGGTACAATGCTCACGATCTTCGCTTAGGAATTCAGGAGTTAGAGCAAAGCATGGCGGAAAGGAAGCCCAAGGATGAGATCATCATTTCTGACTTGAGGATGGTGTATGATTCAATCACTTCAGAATAAAACAAGTAAAAGCTTTCTACTTGGAGAGAACGACACATCTTCAAAGTAAAAACCTATGAAGCAATATCTGTTGAAATGGCTGAATGTAGACAGAAGGTGGCAAGTACTCTCAAGTTTTTAAGAACATTTGTGTCACAAATTCCTTTCCAATATCAACGTGAAGATGGTGATTACATTGATCTCGTCGAAGTACAAACAAAGTTTCAAAACCTTATCTATAGTAGTTTGAATGGTGACCCTGTTGACTACAAGTTGAGTCAAGTTGCAACGATGTTAGCGAGATTTGATGAAGCAGCTGAAAGGACAAGTGAATTTCTAAATCAGATCGCGGATGGTGAAGAGATGTTGCAGAGACATTACATTATTCAGAACAGTATCAGTGTTCGAGACGCAAAGATAGTTAACAGCTTTCTGGAGGACTTAATTGCTCAAGTTGCCGATGAGTAAACTACCAGTTAAGGCATGTAAAGTTGTCCAAGGATAGAATTTAAAACAAAAGTTAAGTTGATGCCTTTTCCAAGTTAACTAGCTGTCCTCTTTTCATACATGTCTATCTTTGGAGATATTTGTTGTACAATAGGAGCTTTTTTTAGTTTTATATCAGTTAACTAATGTTGGTCATTCCAGTTTACTGTTAGTTATCTTTGTTTAGACATAGGAATAAATCTTGCAGATTGGGAAGACTGATTGTTAACATAAGAAGATTTTAGGGTTCCCTACTCCTGTGTTTGTGTATAAATAAAAACAGCCTTGCTCATTATTTTCTTAACCGTGCTTGTGATAACAAAACGCTGAGCTTATTTTGGCTTGCTTCTTTGTTATTCAGTATATGTTCAACTTTGTTTGTGTAATTTGGTTTGATCGTAAATTGTATGCCTATTGTAGCTACAATCTACTGTCCCAGATGTGTGATTATTGTTGGAATTGGAGGAAATAAATCTTATGCCTACCTTGCTTTGATCCAAAGTCCCAAAATCTTTCGATGTTATTTTTTTATGTTTTGCTTTCATAAACTTTATTTCAGCTTATATCTGAAAGGACAATGGGTCTTTGGATGTGTTTGGAAACAAGTTTGTTTAAGCTTTGTGTTTACCAACCATTCCCTGTTTACTTCTAAATTCTTTTGCTTTGAATTTACTTGAGAAGTTAGAAGCATCATTAATTTAGGCTTCGTTGTAGTTGAAGTTACGAAACCAAAGAAAACCTCAACTATGACACAAGGAGTTTTATAACCTTGTGCTCTTAGCTGAGATATAAAGATCGGACATTAGTTTAGTATTTCTTTTTATCTGTTGTACCCCAAAATTAAAATTTTTGTTACACTTAGACATTTTGAAGAAATGAGTAAAAGTCTTGTCAAATCAGTCAAAAAGGTCAAAATTTTGGTGTACATGTCTTGCATGAGGGGTTAAAACGCAAAATTTTCAATTTCTGACGATCTGGGTCTGCTAAGAGCAGCTTAACTTACAAAACCCAGATCTCAGTTTTTCATCCCTAAATTTTAGGAAAACTGCTATTTTTAGAAATTTTCTCGAAATAGTAACGTTTTCTGGGTTTTTCTGGGTTTCTTTCGAAACGGATATTGGCAAATTTTTCCAAAAATAGAAAATTTCTAAAAATAGAAAGTTGGTCCGACAGGGTCCGAACTGATTTTGATTGGCTCAAAATGTGTCCATATCAGGCTGGTGCAGTCAGAATCTTAAAATGATCAGTTTTGCCCTACTGGGTCTATTCTGCTTTTTCAGAAGCATATCTGGAGCTCCGAGGTCATCAATGGAGGTCATCCGACTGCCAGGCGTCAATTTCAGGCACTTAAACTTTCAGCAGAAGGTGAAACAATGAACATGCTCGAGGAACGAGGAAGAAAGTTGAAAGGTCACGAAAATTTTCTAACACTGCTGAGTTTGGGCGCCCCTGTTAAGGAAAGGCGCCCACCTTTTTAGGGCATCAGATGAGTGAATTAGGATTAGGACCTCCAATGAAAGTTGCTCAGTTTTCAGTCAGCTTCGCGACGGATATCCCCGTCCGAGCATCCGACGATCCAGTCTCCGGCAAATTCGAGTCAAAGTGGAAGATATAGAATGAAGATCTGAAACTCGAAGAAGAAGATTAAATTGAAAATAATTCTAAGTCTGGAGAAACTGGGCGCCCTAGGAGAAGAAAGGCGCCCAACTTTTCAGGGCTTCAAACAGATGAATTTGCAGTCAAGGTTATAACGAGATGTCTTCAGAATGCAACAGGCTTTCCAGTGAGCTATCCAGCACGACAAACGAAGCTCGCAGTCATCAGATTCAAAGGGGTGAACAGGAGGTCCGATGAGAGTTGAAAAGAAAAATCCGAAAGCAAAGGTGAAAAATGCAAAAAATAAACTAACTCTGATGAAGTTGGGCGCCCCAGCTTGCCAGGGGCGCCCAAGCTTTTGAGGACCTAAAATTTGCCTTTTGACAAAAGTGTTTCCAGAAGACCCCTCCTGAAATCGTCTCAGCTTCGCAACGAGTCCAAACATTCGTCAATCCGACGCTCGGAGCTCAGAATTCAACAAGATCACCCGTGGAAGTGAAAGACATGAATAAATTGGAAATTTTTCTAAGTCTGGTAGAAATGGGCGCCCCAGTTGAGGAAGGGCGCCCAAGCTTTTGAAGCTCATAATAATGGATTTTGCAGAAGTAGCATCCAAGAAGGTCTCACCAAAATCAGTCTAGCTATCCAGTGAGCTTGTCAGCCAGTCAATCGGATCAGCGTCGCTCCCGGAATTGAGAATTCATCAGAAAATCAAAGGGAGAAGGAAGAACTTGGAAATCAGAAAAATGGCTAACACTGAAGAAGTTGGGCGCCCCTAGAAGGAAAAGCCTCTCATGAATTCGAAGGTCAAAAATCAAGTTTTTAGCAGGAGGTGCCTCCAGAACATCCTTCTCAGTTTCAGTCAGACTCCGCCGTGGACCACTCAGCTCGCTTGTCGGGTAAATCTGTCAACGAGAAATCAGAGGTGAAGTAGCATGTCAAAATGGAGAAAAGTTGAAAAAGTTGAAATTTTGACTAACACTGGTGAAAATAAGCGCCCCTCTTGGAGAAAGGCGCCCAAAGTTTCATGCCTTAGAAAATTTTTAAGAATTTTCAAACTTTCAAAATTTGCAAGAGGAGAAGGATGGCATCCAAGTTCAAGGGGCTGAGATTTAGGGTTTTGAAAATAAAAGCAAAAAGAAAACAAAACCTAAATCAAAACCTAAGTCTATTTAACACTTCTTTTCAATGTATTTTTCATTATTTTTGCAGGTAGCATCCAGAGGAGAAAGTTGGAGCAGCAAGTTTGAAGAATTTTTGTGATTCAAGAACTGGCGAAGTTGCTTGGTTTTACATCAGATTTTTCAGACCAGCAAGCATAAACCTTTGATTTTCTATTCTTTTTAACCTGCATGATCTAAAAATTTTCGCTGCATAGCCAAGGCTTTCAATTTTTCAGTCATCCGGCCTTTTGCCTCAATCTTCCAAGAATTTTCTAAGAACTTCATCAAGTTGCAGCAAGTGTTTTATCTTGCATGTCGAAAACCTCAAGCATTCAAATTTCAGCCATCTGGGTCCTTTCCAATCAGTCTTCTGAAGAAAACCCAAATCGCAGCTTTTTTCAAGAAAGTTCAAAAAACCTAGGGTTGGCTTCTTTTTCGATCAAACATCAGGGTTTTGCAAATCCAATCAACTGGGTCCATTTCTAATCATATTCTGAACAAAACCCAGATGCCAGCTTTTTTCGGGAAAAATTGAAGAAATTAGGGTTTGCTGTTTTTCAGGCTAAATCCAAGTTTTTCAAAAAACAGACGATCTGGGTTGTCTTGTATCGATATTCTGAACAAAACCAATATCTCAGAAAAATTTCTCAAAAAATTCGTCCGTTGGAGCACAAAAATCAGCATTCTAAAAATAGAAATTGTTCAAGACTTGTCCTAAACAAGGCGAAGCCATACCATTCTTCGAAGCTTCTTTCTACCGAGTACACCGATGTCCGACCAGCTCTCATTTCACAATTACATCAAAACAAACAGTACGCACTTGCATCATGCTCGCTTCGGCAGTTCCTCATCTACATGCTTTGGGAGAGAGCAACACCTCTCAATCAAGAACCTCGGGACATCGGACTCCTCACAGTTGTCAATTCCTATATCAGTTCAGAGCTCTGAGTTCTCAGAATCTGTATTAAGCATTACAACCCGCTACTTTGTGGAGATCCACGCGACGATTGATTGGTAGCCTAAAGCCCGATATGGTCGAAAGTGTTTTTCCATTCCCCGTGGCCCTCGAAGTGTAACTCTTCAAGGGGTGAAGCGAAAGGATATGGGAGATGCATAAGGAAAAATACAACAAGAAGATTGTACTGAAGTGAATGAAAGAAAAACATAAGACTCTACCAAGTCACACTTCCATGATGTCAACAAAGTTTGAAAACCGGTCAATGAGGTCGAAGATTTCCCGAGATCTATTGCAGATGGAGAGGATATTCTGAAAAGCGTAAGTTTTACGTTGATGGCATAGATGCACCGGACCGATTAATTCTAACTTCCTACGATGTGATCGAAGCTTTTAAAGCAAATTTCTTCTAGCTTTTCCCCGCTTTCTTTCTGCCTGAATAATCCCCTTATCCATTCTTTCGAGGATAGAAAGAAGATAAGATGTACTTCGCTTTGGCTGCCTCCGCTTTTTCCGCTTCTAGGCTTTTACCTTCTAGACTTTAGTAATAAAGCTTCGTTTGGTCGAAAGCAAGCCCCAGATCGTAAAAGCAAGGAGATTTCAGGGGTTCCCTACCCCTCTCGCTTCTATAAATAAGTGTCTTTGCTCATTTAGTTTCTTTAATCCGCTATTGTCATAGCAAATTGCGAAATGAATTGCAGCAAGTTGTTATTCAGCTTCAGTTCACTTAGTTGGAACCGTGCTTATGAGAACAAAACGCTGAGCCTATTGTGCCTTCTATTTGTTGCTCAAGTATTGTTCATTTGTGTTGTGATAAGCAAATTGTTGAGCCTCTTTAGCCAACAAGGAGTTAGTAAGATTGCTGTTTTCTATTGTGTTAAGAATAAGTTTGCAAGCCTCCTTAGCTGCAACTTCTTGTTCAAAGCATGTTAGAAGTGAGCTTTGTTTTAGAGATTTGAGTAATAAAATCATGAGCCTCTTTTGCCTTGGTCTAAAATCTCAGATTTCCGTTATCAGTGTTCTACTTTTATGATCTTTATTTCAGCTTGCAGTGAAGTGTGTAGGTGTTCGCTGAAAGAGAGATTGTTGAAGTATTTTTGTCAGAGAATCTACCTTGTTAATTTCTAACTTCTCTTGCTCTGCTATTACTTGAGAGGTTAGGAACGTCCTTAGTTTAAGTTAGTCGTAGTTGAACTTCTTATTTCAGAAAATCTTAGTCATACAAGCGAAAGCTTTAAAACCTTGTGCTCTAAGCCGACCAAAAGATAGGCAATGAGCCGGCTTACTTTTCAAACACCATCAGCAGGGAGCTCTCCTAATTTGAAGAGCAGCTTATCTGCATAGTTGTCCGCTAAACTGGGCATTCCGTAGGTGCTAATTTAAACGCCAAACATTATGCATAATCAGCAAAAAGAGGGAGCTTCCCTCAGAATTTGAAGAAGCAATCTAGCTGCAGAAGGCTTCGCTTTCCTTCCAATCTGCACCCGTGATGAAATATACCGGTGCCAAATTTTTTCGCTTTTCAAATTACAATTACAACAAGGCAATCCAAGTATGTTAGATGAAACCAAAACGCAGGTGAAACAACTCTAAACTTAATGGTAATCACCAGATGAGACATTGGTCGAGGGCTCTACTTACTGGCAGAAGGGAACTCAACGTATTAAGTATAAAGCTACCCAATCCAATGCGGAGTGAGGGGCGACCATATGACGGAGTGATTACAAGATCTACTGCTCGAAAGAAAATGCTGAATACAAAATCTACTGCTTGAAAGAAATTGCTGAAGCTAAAGACTCTCAACACCCAGGATGTGCTTTCTAACCCAGAATGGGATAGTAGCGACCATAGGGCGGAGTTGGATTACATTCAATTATCAAAATGCTGAAAGAGAGAACATTACAATCTGACTGAGCAAGAATCTATGATCGACAGTACTACTGCCAGTATACAATTTGAAAGATGACTACTTGCTACCAATTACAAATCAGCCCTTAAGAATATTGCAATAATATTGAATCATTCAATGATTGCCAAGAATAAGCTTAACTTGCATGAAAGGAACGGATCCAACCTCTTAAAATCTTTGCAATCTTCAATGATGTCTCCGTGAAGCCTTCAAGAGTTCCCAACGACCATCCAAGAGCAAAAGTGCAGATCCCTGTTTGCTGTTATAACAAGACTGTATTTTTTCTTCATAAACCAGCAACACAGATTTATATAAATGATCAGATCTTCCTAGAAACTGATCACAAAGACTAGATACTGAAGGAAAACATCTTTAACAAGGAGGCGCTCAGATTAGAATCACGAAACTGACTTGAAATGCCACTAATATTAAATGCACAATTTCCAAGACCTTGAGAATGGTACGGCCCAGCTGACAGGGTCGACTTTACTTTAAAAATTAAATACACCTTCAAAAAATCTGCAGACTTACAAACAATGGCGCCTAGCCTAGGAGAATAGAATGGAACAATACCCACAATCTATTTTTTTGTCTTTTTTGAGTTACAAGTAAAAATGCAAATCTGCTGTATCAAACGAGCAATTCTATGACATGGCTAATATGCAAAACAGAAATCTAATATGCAATATGCAGATTACAACTCACAATAATGAAAGATCACAACTAAACTAAGAATCATCACTAGTCGTTGTCTTACAAACGAGAAGAGATGCCCAATGGTTAGGAGGTCTTCATCCCTCGAAGTGATCCAGATTCAATCCGGCAGCATAACGGTGTATTTTCCAAGATGGTCCAAATGATGCACAAGACTCCCTTTTTATAATCTTCGCTTGACTTCACGAAACCCTAGAATCTGATTTTAGGTCAAAATCCCCTTTCCTCAATGATGGCGTACTTTTTCCTTCAAGCTCTTGATTTAATATTTCATTTAAATATTCAACTTTGAAGTATGCGCCAAACATAATCTTGCTTTGACTTAGGGAATATTAAAATGTTCTTTTAATGAGGGCGCCACCCTCAATGACCACCCTTTTTAAATTGACATTAAGTCATTAAGTCTAAGCCAAGGGTCAACATTAAAATATAACATTTTAACGTGACTATTTTTAATTTAAATGACTTAACTCATTTCTCTGCAAAAGCCCTGAAGCCAATACTGATGAAGTCAACTCGATTAACTAAAACCGAAGTCAACCAACCTGTGCTCATCTGGAAACTGCCAAAAATAGAATTTACTAAAAATAGTAAATTCCCAAAAAAATACTCTGAATGCTGAGACGAGCATATCACTGCGAAGCCCTCTGAAAACCCAAAAGGAATCCGCCATTAAAACTATCATCCTCAGAAATAAAGACCTCCCCGAAAATTAGAAAACCCTAATTTTAACTTCCCGACTAGCCTCCGGGTTCCCAAGAAAAGGCTAACGGTCACTGAAACAGTCAGGCTTGAAAAGGGGACATTACAGTCCGCCCTCCCCAAGATTGCTTGTCCTCAAGCAATTGCAAACTAGGGTGCTGCATTATCTCATCACTTTCCCAAGTTGCATCCTCCATCGGCAGGTTCTTCCACTTTACCAAACATTCTCTGATAGTTCTATTCCTCAAGGAACGTTCTCTGAAGTCAAGTATCGACTCGGGAACCAGAACCAACTGTCCTTCGTCCAACGGTGGCAACTGTGAAGAAGCAACCACATTGTGTCCAAGTGCCTTCTTGAGGCGAGACACGTGGAAGACATTATGTACTCTGCTATCTGAAGGTAGCTCCAACTCATAAGCAACAGCCCCAACCTTTCTGATGACCCTAAACGGCCCATAGAAGCGAGGTTTGAGCTTCTCAGCTCCACTCTTCTTGAGAGTTGACTGTCTGTAAGGTTGTAAACGGAGATAGACCATATCCCCAACCTCAAAAGAACGCTCAATACGCTTCTGATCAGCATATAGCTTCTGCTGATTTTGTGCAGTCTGCAAATTATCCTTCAAGGATCTCATTATGTCCTGACTATGCTGCAACAAATCCTTGGCTAATGGTGCTTTGCTGTCACCAAACACCAAATCTGCAAAGCTGGGTGCTTCATACCCATAAAGTGCCAAGAAGGGAGACATTTTGATTGACATATGGAAGGTAGAGTTGTAGCAGTACTCGCCTATATGCAGCCACTTAACCCAAGTTTTCTGCTGTTCTGACACATAATTTCTCAAGTAGCCTTCCAACCACTTGTTCACCACTTCTGTTTGCCCATCAGTTTGAGGGTGATAACTCGTGCTTGGAGTGAGCACAGTACCACTCATTCTGAAAACTTCCTGCCAAAAAGTACTTAGAAACTTGCTGTCCCTATCACTTACAATATTCTTTGGCAACCCATGAAGCCTAAACACTTCTCGAAAAAACAAATCTGCAACTTGAGCTGCAGAAAAAGTGCTGGTAATGGCAAAGAAATGAGCAAACTTGGTTAATCTGTCAACTACCACGTAAATGCAATCCTTCCCTTGAGCCTTGGGCAACCCAGTGATGAAATCCATTGAAATGCTTTCCCATTTTTGATTGGGAATTGGAAGTGGTTGCAGCAGACCGGCTGGCAATGTGTGCTCATTTTTATTTGCTTGACAAACAGGACATTCCTGAATGTAACGTTGAACCTCCCTCTTCAAACCTTTCCAAGAAAACCTCTCTCGGATCTGCCTATAGGTCTTGAAAAACCCTTGGTGACCAGCAACTGGAATGTCATGAAAATTCAAAAGAATCTTCTTCTTGAGCTTAGAATCAGCCACCAGAAAGATTCTTCCCTTATACTGAATCAAACCCTCAACCACCTGGTACTTTTCATCATGGAAAGTACCTTCCAGAATGCTGGCTGCAAACTGATTTTTTGCATAATCAGCAAGCAACATGTCTCTCCAATCTGCAGTAAGCTCACACAATGAGCTAAGATGAGGCCTTCTGGAGAGAGCATCGGCCACGACATTATTTTTCCCTTTGACATATTCAATGTCAAAGTCGTAAGCTTGAAGCTTACTCACCCATTTCTGTTGCCTCTCATTTAAATCCTTCTCGTGCATAAAATGCTTGAGGCTATTGTGGTCTGTTTTAACCACGAACTTATTCCCCACCAAGTACTGTCGGAACTTGGCTAATGCATGCATAATGGCAAGCATTTCTTTGTCATAAATTGAATATGACCTCTCCACACCCCTTAATTTCTGGCTTTCAAACACAATAGGGTGTTTGTCTTGCATCAGGACAGCACCAACTCCTTCACCCGATGCATCACACTGCAGCTCGAATGGCTTAGAGAAATCAGGGATAGCCAAAACCGGGCACGAGCTCATGATCTTCTTAAATTTTTCAAACACAACTTGAGCCTTCTCTGACCAAACAAAGGCTCCCTTTTTGGTGAGATCAGTAAGGGGAGCCGCATTCTGAGAATACCCCTTAACAAACCTCCGATAGAAACCACAAAGGCCCAAAAAACCTTTCAACTGAGTCAAACTTTCAGGTGGTGGCCAATCAACCACGGCTTTGATCTTCTCCGGATCCACCTTTACTCCCTCAGCACTGATTATGTGGCCAAGGTATAATAACTCCACCATTCCAAATTCACATTTGGAAGCCTTTGCGAACAAACTCTCAGATTCCATGATACTAAGCACTTCCTCCAAGTGCTTGAGGTGATCTTCCCAAGTCTTGCTGTAGATCAGAATGTCGTCAAAAAATATCAGCACAAACCGCCTTAACTGATTCTGAAACACACGGTTCATGCAAGACTGAAAGGTGGCTGGTGCATTAGTCAAACCAAATGGCATGACTAAGAATTCGAAGTGGCCATAGTGACATCTGAAAGCTGTCTTTTCCACATCTGATCCCCTCATCCTTATCTGATGGTAACCGGATCTTAGATCAATCTTTGAGAAGAACTTAGCCCCATGTAGCTCATCAATGCGCTCATCTATTCTGGGAATGGGGTATCTATTCTTGATAGTGCTTTGGTTCAAAGCACGATAGTCCACGCACATGCGCATGGTACCATCCTTCTTTTTCACAAGAACCACTGCAGATGCAAAGGGGCTCTTGCTTGGTCGTATGAAACCCATCTCCAAGAGTTCTCGGATATTCTTCTCGATCTCATCCTTTTGCCTCTTCGGATACCGGTATGGAGTTGTGATCACCGGTTTAGCTCCTTCCTTGAGCTCTATTATGTGTTCTGAACCTCGATCAGGGGGAGGTCCAGGAGGTAAATCAGCAAACACTTTACTCTTTTTGGTGAGTAAAGATTGGATATCAGGAGGATGCTCTACTTTAGTTTCAGCTGGACTCGCTGGAAGAATCATGCACTCAGCAGCCCATTCCACTTGATCATGACGGATCAACTTCGCCATCCCCTTGAATGATACAATCCGAGGGCCACCATTTGACATTCCTCTCAACACCACCTTCTTCCCATCGGATTGAAACTTCAACTCCATAGTTTGTAGATTTAGAGAGATCTCTCCAAGAGATCGCAGCCATTGAATGCCAAGGACAGCATCCGTATCTCCAATACTGACCACATAGAAGTCATCCTTGACTTCGTAATTGCCCAATTGCATTGACATGTTCGGAATCCTCTTGGTGCATGAGATGTGGAACCCATCCGCAACCATAACTCTGAACCCTTCAAAGTCTTCTGTTTGCAATCCTTTCTTTGCCACCACAACTTCGTCTATGAAGTTATGTGTTGCACCAGTGTCAATCAAAGCAACAATACGTTGCCCTTTGCTCATTCCCCGAACTTTAAAGGACTCATTCTTTTGGAAGCTCGAAAGCTGAGCCAATGTACCACCACTTTCTTTTTCACCTTCAGACTCTTCTGGAGTATTTTCTTCATCGCTGTCCTCAAAATCAGCTTGCTAATCAGAAAAATCAGAATTGCTTTCATCAGCTGTATAGAACTCAATTTGATGAATTTTAGCTCCCTTTGGGCACACATGATCTTGTGACCATTTTTCCCAACAACGGAAACATAAACCTTTCCTACGGAGTTCATTGATAGTCTCTGGATCCAATCGTGAGCCAGGAGGTTTCTGTGGTTTAAACTCCTTATGGTGAGGCTTCTGATGAAACTTTTTCCCTCTATCTCCTTTGTGAAAAGCTGGTTTGGAATGGAACTTTGCTTTGGGAGCAGCCCACTCCATGTTTCTAGCCTTTTTCATTGCTTCTTGTAGGGACGGTGGATCAAAAGCTTTGATCCAACCCTTGATTGGCTCCATCAATCCTTCAGTGAATAGGATTACTAATCTTCTTTCTGTGATTCCAGTGACCATAACTGAAAGTCTTTGAAACTCAGCTATGTAGGCATCCACAGTGCCATATTGTCTCAACTGTGCCAACTCCCTAAAATGCACTTCTGGGTCCTTCTTCTCGAACCTCTCAATGAGTCTATTGGTGAACTCATCGTAGCTAGTGATAGACCCATGACCTAAGGTGACTAGGCCATGGTACCACCATTCATGCGCCACCCCATCTAGGTGTAGCGTAGCGAAGCTAATCGCTTCTTCTTCAGCCATTGGCCTAAGTGCCAAATAGTTGTCTAGTTTTTGTAACCAGGCTCGAGCAGAATTATTATCGCTTCCATCAAAATGGGCAAGCGTAACCTTGTTGAGAGCTTGATTCCAATCTCCTTGTGTTGGGGTTCTTCTTTGATCATAATTTCTCCCTTGGCCTTTATCCTTCCTTCTATACTCCATGTAATCATTGAAAGACATGTCAAGTTTTACTTCATCGGGAAGGGTGTCATACTCTGTACGGCCTATCCTCACCCTCTCCAAGGATGAAACATTTTCTTCGGGGTCAGGCTGTGGGATTGCTGGTGTCAAAAACGTGGGTTTGAATGGTCTAGCAGAAATGTAGGTTCTGCTAACTGAAGGTGGGGCACCATGACCATTGTGTTGGTTATTAGCACTATGCTCACCGACATGCACTGTATTGTTTTGTGGAGTATTCGGTCCCAATCTCCCTAACATGAGAGAGAACATATCCAACAAAGCATCCATCTTCTAATCAAGTCCTTGACCTAGATTGGCTGAATTGTCTATACCTTTCCCACTGTCACCTCTTTTGCCAGAACTTCTTTCATTATCCCCCATTTCTGTTTCTTGTGAAGGCTCCCAATTAGCCCTCAAAATCTCTGAAGCGGTTTGACCTTCTGGGGCTTGATACAACTGTGTCTGAACTGTGTCTCTCTTGTATACTCTTGCCAAATATCTCTGTTCTATGTCACTCATAGAAAGCTGATTTCACAGGATGGCAGGATACGTGGCTCTGATACCACTGAAATATACCGAGCCAAATTTTTTCGTTTTTCAAATTACAAATTACAACAGTGCACCCGTTAAGGTTAGATGTGAAAACCAAAACGTGCAGGAAACAACTCTAACCAGAATGGCACCGCTGAGGATGAGCATTGGTCAGAGGGTCTTCTACTCTACTTGCAGAAAGGAACTCAACGTCAAGTATGTGCTACCCAATCCAATGCAGAGTGAGGGGCGACCATATGACGGAGTGATTACAAGATCTACTGCTCGAAAGAAAATGCTGAATACAAAATCTACTGCTTGAAAGAAATTGCTGAAAGCTAAAGACTCTCAACACCCAGGATGTGCTTTCTAACCCAGAATGGGATAGTAGCGACCATAGGGCGGAGTTGGATTACATTCAATTATCAAAATGCTGAAAGAGAGAGCATTACAATCTGACTGAGCAAGAATCTATGATCGACAGTACTACTGCCAGTATACAACTTGAAAGATGACTACTTGCTACCAATTACAAATCAGCCCTTAAGAATATTGCAATAATATTGAATCATTCAATGAT
>VDFB02348124.1:0-17078 GCA_007258455.2 Sequoia sempervirens | reverse complement strand
AAAAATTTAAAATAAAAAAAATCCTATCGACATGAAAAAATCTTCCTTGCAAAATAAAACCCAAAAAATTAAAATAAATTAAAATATATAAATTAAAATCATTTTGGGGAGGCGATAGGAAAATGTTTATTGAAAAAATAAAAATAAAAATTGGGTGGGTACCGGTGACCCGTACCCACCTTTGCGCAGTACCAAAGTACTACAAGGTTGGCTCCACCGTACCCTAGCCGCCACTGCTCTTTTTTACCACCGTTTATTTTTTTCAAAGACTTTATATACATGGAGATTAAAATGTATGTGTGAATGTATTAAGTTTAAAACTTGAAATATAAAGCATTTAGAAACCTTTGATAAAAATCACCAACCCCCTTTCCCTTCATAAAGTTGAATTTTAAAAATTACTAGCACTTTTTTTTAATTGAATATGCAATGAAGTACAAAGAGAATGCAATATAAAACTGCAAAAAATAGATGGTGAAACATAACAACGCTGCTTAAATCAACAACAAAAAAGAACAATTACAACAATAACATGGCAGCAGAAAAAAGCAAAGATTGCCTCAACAGAATGATTGCAAGGCTAGCAGCTATTACAACTGCTGATATAAGCAACTACAACAGTAAGAAACTTGACATAAGCAACATGATGATTAAAACAACATGAGAATCCAACAACACCAGTTGATATAAGCAACTACAACAGTAAGAAACTTGACATAAGCAACATGATGATCAAAACAACATGAGAATCCAACAACACCAGTCAATCCTGAAAGTAAGACTTTAAACCTTATGTAACAATGACCTTACTTTGGATGAGGAAATGGTTCACTTGGCATTTGATCTGCTGAATTTGAAAATCAACCTATAAATTCTTCGTAGCCTTGGCCTGTAGATGAGAAAAAAGAGAAATTAGACAATAAAAAATGTATGAGTAAAACCTCAGAAATGCAACTCCGATGATCATGGAGGTTATTAAAGACAACTTTACACCTGTTCAAGGCTAGCAACTATTACAATTGCTGATATAAGCAACTACAATAGTAAGAAACTTGACATAAGCAACATGATGATCAAAACAACATGAGAATCCAACAACACCAGTCAATCCTGAAAGTAAGACTTTAAAACTTATGTAACAATGACCTTACTTTGGATGAGTAAATGGTTCACTTGGCATTTGATCTGCTAAATGTGAAAATCAACCTGTAAATTCTTTGCAACCTTGGCCTGTAGATGAGAAAAAAGAGAAATTATACAATAAAAAATGTTTGAGTAAACCTCAGAAATGCAAATCCGATGATCATGGAGGTTATTAAAGACATCTTTACACCTGCTCCTCCAAATATTAGATAAAATGACATGCCTAACACCATCAACAATGATATTATGATGTAACCCAACCCCAAGAAGAGCTTCTTTCCAGTTTTAATTATGTCCAAAGATAGCTGGTATATCATGGAAGACAATGTTCCATTGTTAGTGGATTGGCAGAAAGGTTGAAATGTATGACGATCCAACCAGTAGAAAGGTTGAAATGTATGACGATCCAACCAGTTAATTGCCCATTCTGTCAAGGGAATATTACTAGCACCCATACAAGGTTCAAGAGATACACTGATAGAAAAGTAAAAGTAAAAGTAAAATTTAAATTTATTTAAGTTTAGATAATTAGTATATAACAATATAAAAGTATAAATGTCTTGATTAAAGCATAAATAACATAGATAGGAATTTAATCATATGATTTTAAATTTTGTTAAGTGCTTATCGTTTTTCAAGTTTGAACAACAAACAAAAGGTTCCTTAAAGAACCCATTGACTGAGCAAAGCTTTTATAGATCAAATACTAATTCACAACCCATTTGCCGAGCAAAGCTTTTATAGATCAAATAATAATTCACAATTATTATTACTTATTTCTTATTTTTTATTTTCTATTTTATTTTCTTTATTCTAGTTTAATATTTTCTAAATCATTTTTTATTTTAGATATTTATCAACCATATACATATTAAAAATATTAATAACAATAATCACTTAAACCATAATTAAAAACAAGGTCATGTTTTGGCTGGTAGGATAGTTTTGTTCTTTGAAGTGAAGGGAAATTGAGTTTTTTGGTAGAGACAATAATTTTACTTTCTATAATCTCAAAAGAAAGTTGCATATACATCATAATTGGTAGTTTTGGAGACCCTTGTCCACAATAAATAAACATTAATTGTTAATTAAGAATAAAGGAATATGCATATTTTATTTTTACCAAATGCAAATTATAAATCATCCATATAAATAAACTAAATATTATTTATAAAACATATTTTATTATTTATAGAATATAAAATATAAAATAATAAATATATCTGTTATTAAAAAAATATAATTAAATAGCATATATATAAATATTTAATCTATAATATTTTATTTCATAATTAATATTGTAATTTAAAATATGTTATTGAAAATAAATATATAAAAAATTATTTTAAGTGTTATCTAAAAGGAATTATCCAATAAACATCTTCTCTAGGGTTCTAAAAATAAAAAGTTAAAAACATTATCGTAACAATATGTAAAGCATAATAGTGAAAACAAATAAATTAATCTAAAGCTACCACATTACGTAATTGATGAAAAGAAAAGGTATAATCCGCTACGGTTGTTTGAACATGTTCCTAAAGGAAAACTGAGTGTTATAGAAAGAAATTTATGGAGATACGTGTAAATGAAATTCAATATACATGTCTTCATTAAGCTTTTGTCTTTTTACAGTTGTCAACCACTAGATCATAAATAAACATCTGAAATGTTACCATTCTCAATGGTTGCTTTGGCTTTTCTTTGCTTAGGTGGGAGATCAAAGCAGTGGTTCAATTGAAATGGATGGAGAATTTATTGACACAGGCGTGTATAGGTGATGCTTCTAAGTCTATGGTTCTTGTGGGAACCGAGTTTCAAGATAATTGATTTTGATTCTGATGTTGGGTAGATTGATGCCCAAATGGGATTTTGTGGAAATTGAGCTTGCAAAGTGAATTTTGTGTGTCATGTTCTCAATTCATTTTGTACGCTTGTGTCTAATTATGGTTGATATTGATTTGGTTTATGGTTCTTATATTTGATTAGGATTATTTTGACCATGTCTATGATAGCCATGTTTTATTAAGGCTGATTTTGCTAATGTATTTGATACTTGCATCAGATTAGGGCCAATTTTGATCATGCATATGATACTCATATCTGTTAGGGCCGACCTTGATCATGTTTGTGAAATCCCTGTCAAAGGCAAATCTTGATTTGACAATTTGAGGAGTGCATATATTTGTGTACTAAATTTATGATTGCCATATTGGGCTAATGAATTGATTTAACCTTTAGGTATCTATACCATCAATAAATAAGGTAAGAGACAAATTTCAATAATAGCTTCCCCTTTATTAAATTTCAAATCATTTTTGATGCTTAGGCAAATGCCTCGTATAGGCTCAGATAGAGTTTGTGTCCTAGATGTTTTCTCTTATTGGGATAATCTTCCTTTTAGCTATCACATCCAAGGGTGTCTTTTTGTCAAATTCATCTAGGGTTTGTACCTCACCTGGTCTATAGATGCATGTTGCACCTAGAGAGTGGTATGTATTATGTTACCTAGTGTGAATGCTTAATCATGTCATTTGGGATTTAAAAGTGGGGCTTCACCATTGGAGCCCTGATACTTTTACCACTTAGAACTATTGTCAATCAATCCATGTCACCCCTATCTTTAACTCCCTCACAACACAAAGATTAGTTTCTAGAACTAATTCCCAACATAAATAGAAATTTATTTTTAATTTACCATCCCTATTATTATATTCTCTAAATATCAGAGATCCTTGAGACAATACATCCAAATATTAACAATATTCTAATTTTTAAAATGCTCTTGCATGTATAAATGGACTTGTGGGGATGGGGCATGGTATTGAGAACAAGGTTTTTGTCTAATTCTTAATTCTATTTTGGTTGTGATGGCCACAAATATTTTGTATTATGGATCAGATAATAATATGCCCTTCAAGGTATGAGAATAAAAGAACAACCTATGAAGAAAAAAGAAAACAAAAAAGTCCCAAAGTATTTTATTAACTTATAGACAGAAAATGATGAGGAAAGAAAGAAGTCCAGGAGAACCCCTCAGCTAGTATCCCTTGCACAATGAGTAATCTGAGTACAAGACTTGTTGTAGGGATTCGCCTACCAAAAACTCCCACAATCATAATAAGACATCACAGTCTTACTATAGGGCACAAAATATGCTCTCAGTACACCATAGCTTATATATTGAGTCATAGCTAGAATCCTCCTATTCATCTTCAAATCCATCATCATTTATTCCATTGGAAATAATTCCACAATTGACCCATCACAAGCCTTCTTCAAAAATTTTATGAAATCTCCATCACCCCATAGGGCACTGGCAGAAGCCACAGAGCCCTCCACATCGGCCAAGATGAGCAAAAATAGGAGCAGGGAACCTGTGCAAAGTCTCGAACCCACAACCTTCTCCACGAAAAAGAGTAGTATAACATGAAAAAAAATTATGATCTCTCTCTGGTCCCATTTCCTCGCAGAGAAGTCAACTCTTACTATCTTAAACATTAACAAACTTGCCGATATTTCATTGGAAAGATGGCTTTGAAAAAAATTGATATAATTATCGTCACCGACTTTGAAATAAGATTTGATTTGGAGATATGATTTCATCTAAATGCATTTACTGCAAACATTTGTCAAGATTTATCTGCATTTATTCGACAATATAAACACTAGCAAAAAGTGATCTGTATTTACTCTAGCAAGAAAATGGAAAACAACTACCTTCAAATTGTTTTCTAGCAGGAGTGAAGAGGTTTAACGGCGTGTGAGATAGGTATGCCAAGTATTTGTGGACTGACAAGTCCACAATAAAATCCTATCGACTAACAATATACCACATTCAAAAATTAAAAAAATCTGATGTTTAATACTTGTAGAAATTAAATTAGATTTTATTTTGGGTGGGGTCCACCAAAAGGTTGCCTACATAGTTAAATTATACTTTTTCCAGAGGGCATAACTTTCGCCCAGGGTGCCCATTTTTGCTCTTCTTGGACTCATTGGAAAGATGACTCAGTTCTCTATGCTGTGGTACTAGTGATTTTCTAAAATTTTATAGTTTGGACAATATTTTGCTTACTAGAAGTCAGGTGTTTGTTTTGAGCTTCGAGAGGGACGAAGTCAGATTTTGGACTTCGAATAGTCAACAGAAAACTTGTTCAGAGCACTACATAGTGGGTCAGGTTTGGAGATATTTTGATATGGTTTATTTATTATTTTTCTTTATCTGAGATGTTTATGGGTTACTTTGACTATAGTGATACTATGAGTTTATGGATGATTGGATCTTGGAGATTTGATGTTGCATTCATTGTATGCTCAGTTGTACAACTCAGATTATTCTCTCATTTGACATAATTACTAGTATATGTTTGGATTTTTATGTTGCATTGTTGTATCTACAAGTTGTGCAATGTTGTAGGCGGTTTATACTTACATGTTGTATTTATGACTTGGACATGGGTTGTCTTTTCCCATTGATATTTCAGTGATGATGCATGTTCAGTTTTGGTGGCTTGGTTTAGTCACCTGGTTTATTGGTTTTGTTGTCATGTTGAGGAGGTGAGATGGTATTACCAGGTACAGTCATGATATGAGACCTATGTAGTTGACTATGATTATGCAGATATGTGGACATGATTGGATTGGTTGTTGTTGTTATATTTGGTGGTGATCATGGTGTAATGGATGTTTCTTGTGCATTAGAGACTTTGGAATGTCATGATGGTTTATGCAGGTGTATTGATTGGTCGTGTTGGTTCGATTCTTGATTTGGTTTTGTGGTGGTGCATCTTCTTGGTTTGAGGAGATTGTTATCACGATGTCATGATAGCTTGTTACATTCATTGGTTACACTTTTTAGTGGGAGCTTTTGATAGTGATGGATATGATGGTTTGATGGTGTATCTTCTTGCTTTAGAGGATGGTTATCATGTTGTCATTGAGAGCTTGGATTCACAGGTTTGGTGTGAGATTATGACAGTGATGTGGTGTTGGTTGTGTGCATCATGATGCCATGTGATTGCTCGGTATCATGGTTCAGTGGGAGCATTTGGAAATGATGTGGATGTTGGCCCATAGTTGCCATTGCACCAAAAGATCAACCTATTAATGCCTAATACAACTGCCAGAGTTAACAGATCCATAGGAGGCGGTTAGTCCATGTCACGAATCCCAAGGGGAGCACTGACCATCTACCAACAGTGGATCCATTATTGATTATGGATGGTTGTCTTCAGTAGGGGTTGATTGGTGTCATGGAGGAGCTCTTGTATTATGTGTGCTACAGTGAGAGTTCATTGACATCAGGTGTTGGAGATGTTGAGGTATTGTTTATGAATTGTTGGTTTTGATAGGTGATCCTTGGTTGTAGGATGGTTTTGTTAGTATGTCATCGTATATTCTTGATTACCGATTTAGAATTGTGGCATGGTATTTGTTATGATGATTTGAGCATGTGATAATCTTTTGAGAAGATGTGAGATCATGGTGTCATGTTTATGCTCCTACTTTTGCAGTTGGAGCTATGATTTTGATCTTGGTTGGTTCTCTTTATATTGAGTACTTTGATCATTTGCTTGGAGTTTAGCATGGATTGATTGGTTACAAGTTCAAAAAAATGCCAACTATATTGAAAATCCTGACTTTGCAATTTGGTAGATCACTTTTGCATTTGTTGTCAGTTCGGGAAAACACCAACTATACAAGTTGAAAGTTTTGATTTACTTGCATATTCATCAAAAATTGTCGACTATACAAGCATTATTTAGGAACTCTTTAGCATTTGCACGCATGGGTTTATTCAGCGTGCTTACAAAAAAGAAACATGAGTTGTTGTAAGGTTGGGGAAAAACCTCGACCATATAATAACCTTGGGAATTTTATTGCTTGTTTTGCATGGTTGAGGAAAAACCCCCGACCACTCATGAAAAATGATATATAACCTATTGCAAGGTCGGGGAATTTTCCCGACCATGCAATAGGAGGAATCAAAATTTGATCATTGAATGTACCATCGATGGTACAAACATAAGTGTTTTGTTCACATGGGGTCGAGTAAAAATCCCGACCCTATGATATGGATAATACAAACTTTATTCACTCTTGTATGCGAGGGGAAAAACCTCGCTTATACAACTATGGACTTTGAGCTTTAGTTTGTGTGTGATTTTTACCCACGTATGCAAGGAAAGAGAAGTCAAACACAATGCAGGGTTGAGGAAAAACCCTGACCCCATGATCATGAGAATGACATTGCATATCGTTTGCCCATATCAAAACGGTGAATAACCTTGATATAACATAGGATGTTCAAAGATGTATTTGGGGTAGATCTTTTTAGTTGAAAAAATTAAAGCCCCACAAAGTGGCGTGGGTTCGCATACTGGTGTCGACCATAATAAAACATCATTGTGTAACAAAATGGAAAACCCTACTTGGAATTAGCAGAAAATCTATTTACCTAAACATGCAAGGAAGAAATATATGCATAGCGGGCTTAAAGACTCATGATGCCTAAACAAAAAAATAAGGCTTCCAAACAATAAAATACCTAGGGTAACCAATACAACTTTTGGGTATATTTTCGCGGGATGTTGAACTCAAAACAATTTATACCAGAAAGCTTTACTAAGGTCTCAAAGTGATGAAAAACAAAACAAATAAAAAATGAAAACATAGACAAAAACCTAACATACAAACCCTAACAATTATGATATCAATAAAAAATAGAAAGGTTCAAAAAGAGTAAAAACATACCTGAAGAAATACCAAAGTAAAAACCATGAAACCCTAGCAGGAATGACATGAAATCTGACACAAACCAAGCACCAACGAACTTGAAAGGTCAAAAAGGAACTCATAGAAGGAGAAGAAGGATGAATAACAAACGAAATGAGGAAGAAAAATAGCTTAAAATACTTTTAAAGCTGATTTAAAAGCCATTAAAACAATAATAAATGCACTCATGTGGATGTCTAGTTGCAGAAGCGGGTTTTTCCAACAACTTTGCAAATTGGATTTTGGTTGTAACTTACAAGGTCGACATTTTTTGACGTTGATGCAAATGAAACTTAAGTAAATTGCAAGGTCGTGGAAAAAGTCCAACCATGCAACTCTTTTTTATTTTGCAACCTTGACTTACAGGGTTGGGAAAAAAATTCAACCTTGCAAGTATAATTTTTTTCTAACTCCTGCAAACTGATTTTCGCAACTTGCACCAAAAGATGAATTTCAACAAATTGACAGAGGTAAACACTTAGAAGGACGTTCTAAACCGAGGACCACACACAAAGGAAAATAGGGATTGACCTCATTTTGCGTGCTTAGAGTATGTGGGGCTACAAAATAGACAAGTTTCGTAGGGGTTATCCCATGAATTGATTGTGTTGAATTTGAGGATAACAGGTATAGTTTGTACAGTATGATCATATGAATCACGTATAGGCATGGGTAGATTGGGAAAATCTTGAACTAAAAAGGGGACTTAAAATACATCATCCAAAATAACAAAGTCTCGCATCCAAGGTTTAAAAATAAGCAACAAGGAATGAACAAGTGAGGGGCTATGACTAAGCATTTCCTTAGCATGATTTGCATCAATGAAGTGAAAAAGAAAAAGAATATTTGGTAAGACCTTGCATGATGATAAGGAAAATCCCATGTTGGGTATAGGCCTACCAAACTAGGAAAATATTCTAGCTAGTGGTATGCATTATCAAAATTTGGAATGGGAAGAATAAAGTTTGATGGTGTCTTAGAATAAATACCTCATGAAACACCTTGGGTATAATTTTTTGGGGTTGTGTTGGGTGAGGGTGTCATTGCTTGTCATGAGAAAACCTTCAACTCTAGTAATAATAGTTGTAGAGGAATGAAAGATTGAGGGTTTTTAAAGTGGGAAAAAATGATTGCACGATTATTGATGGAAAGGGTGCCATGATAAATGCAAGTAAAAGCAAAAAATGGATGCTTTCTAAAATAGTGTGACATTGAAAATGACACACACAAAGAAACCTTGTGAAGGCCAAGAATCTCCCAAAATATATTTTAATATTTAAATTAAATTTCATTTTTTTGGACATAATTTAAACTTTAATTCTTCATAGTTTCATCAAAATGTTTTGACAAGACATTGAGATATGCTAGAGAAATGCATTGAGAATAATTCTTTTTTATGGAACTCATATTTGGGTTGTCATTGTCAACAACTCATGAAACTAGGGTTGTTTGCAATTCAATTTTGAAATCTCAAATTAAAATAAATGATCACAATGAAAGTAACACATATTTGAACATGTTGACTTCACATGTTATCCAACATCAATGAAAATATTACGAAAGAGATTGTAGCTAGCATTTCATTGTGACAAAAATGATCAAGATCAAAAAATTTAAGTTAACAACTATTATGACTCCCATCACTATAACATACACATATAATTTCATATACAAAATATGACGATCATAACGTAGTGGAGTAGTTGGCAACTAGTATGTTTTGAATTACAACCAAAATGGTCCACTGCCATCGCCTGGAATGGTGAGCATTACATATTCTTCTTGCATTAGGAGTTTCTTATAAAGCACAAGGGGAAGCATATTATCACTTGACGACACAAAGAACAACCTCTGTAATGGAGTTTGTTGGGTTGTGAAAGATCCACCTCTGTGACAATTTCTCTGATAACTCTTGGTTGTTGGAAATTGCATTTGGCTGCCATAGTATGTTTAATGTTTTTTAATATCAATAACTAATGCCAATTCCATTGTTTTTTGGATTGATAGTGCATGTGCTTACATACAAAGAATTGTATGTTTTATGTTGATCTTAGATTAACATCTGTATAGAATTCGATCAACACCTCTGCTTTGATGGAAGATTTAGAATTCACATTGTTTGTTCCTTTTTACATTGGTGCTTTCATGGTGGTTCTTGGGGAACTATCAATGGCGTGTGGAGGAATCTCTGTGTAAACCATATTTTCTCGGTTGGTTATGGGCATAGTCTATGGTCGTAATCCTTGCTATGAGTGCACTTTTCTCATCATACTAGAGGAACCCATTATGTTTAGCATGTCCCTCATTTCCTCTACTGCTGGATTCATAGTGGTGAGATTTTTATGAGTTTTAAAAGTTAGAATTTAATTTAATCTCGATAATGAAATTTAAGTTTTAAAAATATCATGGTGACTTGATTATTTATTTACTCTTAGATTAATTATTTAAATTTAAAGAACAATATAATTTAATTGAATCTAAATATGTAAAAGTAGAGATGTATTTCTCTTGAAAATTTATTAAAGAAATTTAAATCAAAAACTTCCCTATGTAAAATCTTTTATAATTTTATAAAATAAAGTGATTTGGGTGCAAAGCAAAAAAAATAATAGAAAGGTTGATTATATAAAATTATAACTAGTGATTGTTGAAATATTTTAAAATAATTATTTTATTTTATTTTATTAATTTGTATTAGATAAGTAGTATAATTAATAGATTATTTTAAAAACTACATAACAAATCTTGTATGAATTTTAGAAATTAGACTTTAGTTTAAATTTAAAACTAAGTGTAAGCTTTACAAATATTGTGGTGATTTCATTAATTATTTTTCATTACTAAATTAAAATACTTTTTTTTGTTTGTAATATTTGTCATTAATGTCAAATTTATAAATTAATGTTAAAATTTTAGGTTAAAATACTTGTTTGTGTTTAAATATTTATGATTAATGCTAAATTTATAAACTAATAAGACATTAATAATTCTAACCTTAATAATACTTAATTTCACTAAGAAATACAAATCTAGACTAAAATATTTATTTTTCTTTAAAATATTTCATTAATGTTGAATTTATATATTAAACTAATATTAAGACATTAATAACCCTAACCCTATCTAGAACCCCAATCTTTAAAGTTAGGCTCAGGGTTCAATTACTTATTATCATTTAATTAGGGTTCAATGAGGGTTAAAGTTGAGGTTAGTGTTTAATTAGGGTTAGGGTTCTAAGATAAAGCTTGAGGTTAACATTTAGGTTAGGGTTATGGTTATCGTTAGGGTTAGGGTTTGAGTTAGGGTTAGTGTTCAATTAGGGCTTGGGTTAGGGACAAGGTTCAATTAGGGGTAGGATTAGGGTTAGGGATAAGGTTCATTTATGGTTAGATTTAAACTGATATTATGATATTATTACAGTTAGAGTTAGGGTAAATTATAATTATCTTACATATATAAGTTAAGGTTATGGTCAGGGTTTTGATAAAGCTTGAGATTACTAGTTGGGTTAATATTCCAATTAGATTAGGGTTAGGGTTAGGGTTATAATTTAATTAAGGTTAGAGTTTAATTAGTATTAGGGTTAGGGTTAGTATTAGTATTAAATAAGTGCTAGGGTGTAATTAGGTTTCAATTGTATTATGGTTTAATTAAGGTTAGTGTTCATTAAAGGTTGGGGTTCTAAGATGAAGCTTGGAGTTATAATTGTGCTTAGGGTTACAATTCAATTAGGGTTAGAATTAGGATTACGATTCAATTAAGAATATAGTTCAATTAAGGTTAGGGTTAGGGTTAAATTAGGGTTAGGGTTAGTATTAGGGTTAAGGTTAACATTCATTTAGGGTTAGGATTAATGATAGGATTTTTCATGAAGCTTGGGGTTATGATTAAGGTTAGGGTTAGGTTTAGGATAAGTGTTATGGTTAGGATTTAAATAGAGTTCTAGGTTAAAATACTTATTTTAAAAAAACATTTATCATTAATGCTAAATTTATAAACTAATAATAAGACATTTTGACCCTCATAATACTTTAACATTAGAATTCTAAGACAAATCTTGGAGTTAGGATTAGGGTTAGTAGGGTTAGATCAGGATTATAATTAGGAATAGGGTTAGGGTTAGGGTAGGGATCAATTAGGATTAGGGTTCAATTAGGGTTAGAGTAACTTAAAAAATTTTAATTAGAGATCAATTAAGGTTAACATTATGTTAGGCTTACGGTTCTTAAATAGGGTGTAATTATGGTTAGGGTTAAGGTTAGGGCTATAGGATAAAGCTTGGGGTAAAGGTTAGGGTTAGGTCTCAATTAGGGTTAGGGTTAAGGTTTAGTCAGGGTTAGGGTTAATGCTAGGTTAGGGTAAGGGTGCATTTGGAGTTAGGTTTTTATTAGGGTTACGATTAGGGTTCATTTAGTAGTATAATTAGAATTATGGTTTCCATTATAATTAGGGTTAGTGTTAGAATTATAAGTATGTATAGAGTTATAATTATGGTTAGGGTTAGAATTTACAATTAGGGTTATAGTTAGGGTTAGGGTTAGAATTCAATTAAGGTTAAGGTTACCTAGTTAGGGTTCAATTAGGGTAATAAGATAAATCTTGGGGTTAGCATTAGGTTGAAGATTAGGGTTTTAAAATAAAGCTTAGGGTTGGTGTTAGGGTTAGGGTTAGGGTTCAATTAGGTTTAGAGTTTAATTATGGTGACAATTAGAATTAAGGTTTCTATTAATATTATGATTATGAATATGGTTAGAATTATGGTTTTCTTAAAATTATAATTAGGGTTATGGTTAGTGCTAACGTTATAAGTAGGATATAAGGTTTAGGATTATAGTTAAGGTTGAGGTTGGAATTAAACCCTTACCCTAATTCTAAAAATAACACTAATTCTAATTGTAACCCTAACCTTTACTCTTATTCTAACTCTAACCCTAACCCTAACACTCATAATAATTCTAACTTGATCTATAACTCTAATTCTATCTCTAACCTTAGTACTAACCTTAATTCTAAAACTAACAATAATTCTAATTGTAACCCTAACGCTAATCCTGGCCTTAACCCTAACTCTAACACTAATTTTAATCCACCCTAATTCTATAATTAAAACTAATTCTAGTTACAACTCTAACTATAAACCTGATTCTAACTATAATCATGACTCTAATCCTAACCCTTACCCTAGATCTAACTCTAACCCTAACTCTAACCCTAACCCTGACACACAATAATTCTAATTCAAATCTTAAATGTAATTCTATCTCTAACTCTAATGCTAACCATAATTCAAAATCTAATTGTAATTCTAATTGTAACCCTAACCCTAACCTTAAACCTAACCCTAACCTTAACCCTAACCCTAAATTCTAATTCTATCACTGACCCTAACCCTAACTATAATATTACTAATTATGCTAACCCCAATCCTAATACTAAACCTAACTGTAATCCCAATACTAACGTTAACCCCAACCCTAATTCTAATTTTATCTCCAACCATAACCCTAACCCTAATAATAATATTAACACTATTCCCAACCTTAATGCTAATTATATGTCTAACCCTAACCCTAACCTTAATCCTAATAATGATACTAATTCTAACCCTAGAACCCTGATTCTATCTTTATCTCTAACCTTAACCCTAACCCTATTCTTCAACTTAATTTTATCTCTAATCCTAACCCTAACCCTAATCCTACCCTTTATCCTAATTCTCTCTCTAATTCTAATTGTATTTTTCACCTTAACCCTAATCTCAATACTAACATTAACCCCAACCTTAATTCTAATTTTATCTCTTAACACTAATCTATCCCAAATCTTAACCCTAACCCTACTTGTGAACCAAATTTGCATGCAGTGGTTCATAGTGGTAACATATAGGTAATAATTTTAGTATATATTTTATTTAATTGGCCATAAAAATAATAATATTAGTTTAAAATTGATCAAAACGAATTCTCTGCTTTGTTTAAATCACCTACCAAGCCAATATTGTGTAATGTCTGTTTAGATATTATAATTTTTTTTCAAAAAATTTAGGAACATTATTTTAGTTTAGGATTTTCTTTTAAGAATTTAATGTGGAAAATAATGAAATAATAAAGATATATGCTTTGTCATTCAAAAACTTTAAGTGAAAAATTTAATTAAGGAGAGTAGAATACATTTTCCTTTTTGATTTTTGGAAGTTCTTTTATTCAATAAAATTTGTTAGCTTTGAGCTAAGGGATATTATTTCAGGTCTTTGGTTTCATTCAAATTAAAGTTTAGTGATCCTTACCATTTTTGGGTTAAATAATAATTATCATTACTTATCATTATAAGTTTCATTAAGCAATAATCTTTATATAATTGATTTTACATAATTAAATTGTTGTGTCGTAAATGTTACTAGCATATATATATTTATTATAATATATATAAAATACGTCCATAAAAGTACAATAGATCAATGTTATTAAATTTCCACAATCCATAAGAATCAGAGAAGCCTATTTCTGGATTAGATTGTGTAAGCTTTTTTGGATCACTTTTTTTTTTAATATAACGTTTCGGATCACACTCCGTTATCCATCAGGTATAAAAAGAGGCAGAAAGATGAAAGAGGGAAAGAAGGCCCAAGAGATGGGAGGAAAGAAATTACCAAAAAAAATTATATATTCATGTATTAATCTATTTAAATGTATCAATCAATTTAGTAATTTAAATCTATTGATATGTTTTAATCTATCAATCTATTAATCTATCTGGATGATTAAATGTATTAATCAATTTAGATAATTTGAATATTTTAATCTATAAAGATAAATTAGATTATAAAATTAGATAATTTAAAAAGTTCACATGTTAATATTTATAAAGATGGAAGATAAATTAGATTTCTAATATTCTTATATAAATAATTCTATAGAAATTGTTTAGATAGATGATTATATTTAAATATATTGATATGTTTGAATTATTAAAAAGATTGATATATTTCAATAGATTAATATGTTTAAATGATTTAGAAGTAAATTGTTATGAAGATGGAAGGTCAATTAGATTTATTATATTCCTATTGTAATAATTCAATTAACATTATTTAGTTAGATGATTATATTTAAATAGATTGATTTATTTGAATTATTAAATAGAATGATATATTTAAATAGATTAATATATTTGAACGGTTTAAATATATTAATCTATTTAAATAATTTAAGTATGTTAATCTATTTGAGTAATTTAAGTAGATTAATCTATTTGAGTAATTTAAGTAGATTAATCTATTTGAGTAATATAGATGTATTAATCCATTTGGATGATTAAATGGATTAATCAATTCAGATACTTTAAATATATTAATCTATAAGGATGAATTAGATTTATTATAAATTATTATAAAGAGGAAGAATGAGTGGCAGAAATTAAATCTCATGTATAACCAAAAAAGCTTACACAATCTAATCCAGAAATAGGCTTCTTTGAGTACAATAGATGTCTTTGAAAATATCTCATGTATTTTATGTATTTTATATATATTCTAATAAATATATATATGCTAGTTAATTAATTATTATTAATTATACTTATCAACAAATCAAAAATTATATTTTTTTAATATAAATAAATATTTTTCTTATAAAATTAATATATTTTTTATTGGATAAAGAAGAAAAAAAATTCAAACTACATCAGCGAGAAGACATTGCCAAACAAGCCACCATTAGGTCATACAAAAGTAGCAAGACATGGTGCTACAACACAATAAAAATAGCAGTTCCAAGCCATCATTACATAAAATAAAGAAGGTAAAGCATGCTATTATAGCTACAATAATAAAAGTAGTTCTACAATAGCAAAATGTGTTCTATAGCAGCAGTAATTCCAACAAATACAATAAGAATATCTCTTCGAAGAAGATATTGAACAACACTCATAACCAAAACTTGAACCATTGATCAATAGCCATTTTGAAGGTCTAAGCAACTCAACGTCCAAAGGGAAAAATACTCTCCATAGCCTCCAAGAAGTAGCCTCCTTAGCAAGATGTTTATCCATCAACTGACTATAACTGTGCTTGAATATTGTAGATAGATATTTTAAGATCATTGTTAGTTTCTAAATAATCCTGGAGCATAGCAATCAAATTTGTAACTTGTAAAGAGAGATTCCAACAAATTGTTTGAACTTCAACTTTAAGAGGCAAACACAACAAAAATTCCAAATGAATTTAAGTATTGCATAGTTGAGTGAGGATATTATCATGAGTGGAGACACCAAGGAGTGTTGTTTTCCATGACCAAGTGTGATTGAAGAGGATGGGAAGCAAAGAGAAAAGAGAATGCCACAAGTTCTAAGCATGAGAGCAAAACCAAAAAACATGCTTTATAGAGTCAAATTTAGCACAAAAGGGACATGATAAAGGAGGATGGAGAAATTTGAGGCGATTACCAATAGGTAACTTAGCTAAGATTGCGAATTGGCTTTAGACTTCCAAATTTGATAGCTTACCATATACCATTTTGCTCGACTAAACTTGAAGTTCCACTTGACCTTGAGATGAGATGAAAGCAAAATTGAAAGAAAAAGTTGTCTATAGATGGTTTTGGGAGAAAAGAAGCTAGTATAATTTTTTAAGAAAACAGTTACAAAGATTCCTTACAGGAACGCTGCCCAACAGCAAATAACAATATAAAAAAACATAAAAAAATCATACAGCAAGAAAAAAAATTTCATTTAATCGTCCATTGCTTTGAAGTGTTTCTTTTCTTCACGTTTCTGTTGACAATAAACAACTGCACTGTACGAAAGTCTATACAAGGATATAATACTCATTTTTATAGGCTAGTACTAAAATACTTAATAAACACACTGACCAAACAATTTAGGAAGATTTTGGTCCTTCAGAACTCTAAGAAAATCGCCTGATCGCACGGCGCATTAATTGGAATTTTGTCATTAATCCAAGTATTAAATCCAGCGCAGAGCAGAGCCGAGCCTCCACCAAATCTGAATCAGATTCCCTGGAATCCATCGTACTATTTTATTCGTTAAATTAAATTGTTTCTCACGCACTAACCAAGTATTGATTGGTGAAGTCCAATGCGCTGAGTGCTTTTAATGGCCTTCACATGTAACAAGTATAGTTTACTGTTTTTTAATTGTATTTT
>VDFB02348123.1:0-18363 GCA_007258455.2 Sequoia sempervirens | reverse complement strand
TCAAATGATAATGATGGTGATATTTTCAATGTTTTGAAAGATTTAACTCCAAAGAATAGTGAAGTGCAAACCAACTCTCTCTACATCACAAATGTTTATTGTGGCCCTTTCCAAAATTAGCACTATTAACTTTTGTATGGTTAAAACTCATGTCATCTTGACAAAGAATTGTGTGTGATTGTCTCTTGCAATAATAGAATAGAAACAAACCTTGGGCTATCAATGTCTCGTGGTACACTCACATAATTAACAAAATTTCATGATCACATATGATGGTAACTCTCACAATCCAATACCTTGATGATAAACTATATTCTTAACAATATCAAGTGCTCCACTAAGTCGATATTCATCCACAAATTGCACACCAACATTATGCATTGGCTAACAAAAAATAGAACCACTATATCTAAATGATCATAACTAGCATCATGTGGTTCGATGCACTGGGTATATGTAGACACACTATGTGCAACTAGCTTAACCGATGAATTCATTATTCTCTTGTTATGGAGCATGACCATCTTATTTATGGCTATAAATGCATAGATGCATCAAATATTGCACATTCCTCAACGCTCACTAAGATGTTTATTTGACATGTGAGGATGTCTATCCTCATATCTTATAGTTGCATTCTTAATGTTTGTTAATATTTCTCTAAATATGACTTGTTATTGTATACCTTGGAATTTATCTTACTCTAGTGCATAAAATAACTCAAAATACGAATGATAATAGACCAAGGACACCTCAAGATTAGCCAAAAGAGAGTGACAAAATAATAAGGAAAATAGATAACATAAGACACAAATGGTTTTACCTTCCTTTGTTGTTGATACCCCTTTGATTGGCCCTTGCTTAGAATGGGATGTGTGCTCCTTGATGGCTCTATTGAGAATCTTTACTATGTGCTTGGATGCAAATGCAAGTGGATGTAATTGAAAATTGGATGAGTTCACAGAATGGCAGCATGTAGTTGCAAAATGACTAAGTGTTCCTCAAATGCCCTTGAGGAGGGGGTATTTATAGGAGAATTTGAATTCTCTAGAGAATTCAATGGTCAATATTGATCCAACAAGGTCAAGATGAAGGGCTATGGTGGGTTGAGAACCCACAAGCCCTCACATCTTAACGTGTGGAGGGTGAAATGGCCAAGGGGATATGAGATGGAGGTGAGTTGTCAAAAAGGTACATGAGGTGGAGGAAGGACAAGTACCTTCCAAGTACATTGGGAGGTGGGAAGAATCTTGGGTGAATAAAAGTGAATTTTAAATTCACAATGATTGGAAGAATCTAGTGGATAAGACAAGGTTCCCAAAAGGTGGAAATTTGTCACATGTGACTTGATGTAACAAGTCAAATATTCTAGAAGGTGCATGGGAAAAGGGGATTCTAGAAGGAATAAAATGTGAATTAAAAATTTGCATGGGGAAGAGAGGAGCCTAGGGTGAATAAAAAGGAATTAAAAATTCCTTGGGAGATGGGGAGAGTTGACCAAGGTACAAATTAGGTTTAACTAATTAGTAATTAGAGGATAATTAGGGGTTAATTAGGATTAAAAGCCAACTTGCAAAAGTTGGAGGATGTGACACATCCTAGGCATGTGCACATCCTTAATGAAGAGATTAGGAAATGGATTAGGATTAGATGAAAATGACATGTGAGGGATTAAATAAATGTAATATTTATTTAATTCATTTGATGAAAAGGGGATTTAAGGAGGGTAAGGTATTTAATTATTACTTAAATACCTTAGGGATTTGGCAGAATTAAAGATATTAATTAAATAATAGTAATATTACTTAATTAACTCGGATAAGAGGATGTTTTAGATGAAAAGTGATAAATTTTGATAAATTAAATGTCCAAATTTGGATGTCTACATTTTGCCCCTCTTTGAATGGTGTTACGAAGTAGCATCATTTCAAAGAATATTAAAATATTTAACCCATAAGGAGATGGTTAGATTGGAAAAGATGCCCCAGTCATCAAAGGGATGACTGGGAAGAAAGATGATGGGGGTGAAAATGAAGAGTAGGGATTGAGGATGCCCCCTTGAGAGGACATGCGGGTTGAAGAGAACACGTGTGTGCTCTAGAAATAGATGATGTGATGCAAGGGGAGATGAGGAAGATGATGCAAGGTGATGGGTAAGAGAGTAAGTGATATGGAGATGGATGAAGCACAAATGGATTTGAGGACAAAAGGTGATGTTTCCCCAGTCAAGGTACAAGCCAAAAGGGGGTTGATGAGGGATGGAGTGTTGTCAATGAGGGATCTCAAAACAACACGAGGATAGGGAAGGATACATTCCACTGAGTGGTATTGATGAGGGAATGATACATCCCAAAACACCACTAAAGGATAGGGAAGAATGCCTCCCGATGATGATGATGAAAGTGTTGTTGACGAGGGAAGGATACATCCCAAACAAGACCGAAGGGATAGGGAAGGATACTAATGGATGATGATGATGGGTTAAGGCTGGTAGCAAGACTGGGAACAAGACCAAGGATATGATTAGATGATTCGGGCGAAATGGAATGGATGGTGGTTGGATAGAGATGTGAGATAAGGATGAAGGATGAATGGATGGGGGGATTGTGATATATAAGAGGATGGGGGATATATGCAAAATGATGGAATGGAGAATGAAATGCAATCCTAATGCAATTTTCCATCTTCGGAGCACTGATTTTTGCTATAGCATAAGACACTAAGTGCCAGGGTATGTGGAACCAAGGCGTAATAGTGTCTAATGCATGAAATAAACACAACAGACAAGAATGCTATCCCAACACCTCAAGGTCACAAAGACCTTGGTCGGGCCAGGTATTGAGATAACCACAAGCACAAAAGGATGCCCCAGCATAACATAAGACCTCGGGGATCTTGGTGGGTACTACGTGGGACAACCAACAAGACACAATCAAACAAAAGATCAAGATATGCCCCTATGTGGATGAGTCAAAGCACACCATGATATGATGGATCATGGCGGCTTCGACAAGTGATGATAGGGAGCTCAAATGATAAACAAAAGCCAAAAGCATCAAAAGATCGCAATCAATTTCAAATATCCTTTGCCATAGGATCAAGGGGATGGATGGGATGGATGAGGTCTGTTAGGAAGGTTGCATCCTATTGAGACCGATGATGGATACTAAGCTAAAAAATCGATATGACGTAGGATATTCAAAACTGATTGGATTTATTGATACAAGTGGGTTTCATTTGTTAAGAACCAGCTAGATAAGGGCATAGCTTGACGACGCGACACGAGAGACATGACACAAGATAGGAGACTAACATCCTAGCGACCTAGGGGCTCGGGGGCCGATCAAAGATTAGCCTTGCCTACGTGGAAGCGCAGAGCCCTCGTAGTTCTATAAAAGGCTGACGACTGACCATGATGGAGATTTCGATGGATGACCAAGATAGGATGGAGAACATGAGAAAAGTGGACAATATAGATCGATGATGGATGGAACCCCGGGGGCGGATCAAATGATCGACCTTGCCTACGTGAAAGCGCAAGGGCAACGTAGTTTGAAAAAAGGCCACAGGCAAGTGATGGATGAAAGATGATGAGATAACCCTAGATAAGGGGTTAAAATGACAGAACTGACACGACGGAACAAGATAGACCTGTTGGATTGGATTGGATTGGATTAGATTGGAGGATAGTGACTATATAAAGCTCAAGGATGGGATAGTTATCCAAATCATCAAAGATGAAGTGGGCGAATGACATGCCATATAGATGAATGATGAAGTGATGAACAATGAGATAGAAAAGATGTGCAAAAGAAGCAGAAGTGATGAGCCGATAAGATAGAGACATTGAGTTGCATGGAAAGAACCTAAAGCCAATGACAAGGATGTAAAGATCGAGGATGAGATCAAATCGCGTGGATAGAGATCGGAAGAGATTATTTAAGATGGTCGGGGATGCGAAATGGATCACAAATATCGTCTCGAACAGTCCGGGGAAATCGAGAATCTGTCGTCGTTCGGGAATCGGGTCGAGAGAATAAAAATCTTCGAATAAATCGTCAAAAATCCGAGATCGAGATCGAGGTATTATAATCGTCGTCGAGATCGAGGTCGAGAAGTCGAAAATCTTCGAATAAATCGTCAAAACCAGATAAATCGAAAGATATGATGAATAGATAATGTCTCCAAGGACTATGTCACAAAGGAAGCAGATGCCCCCACTCTAGATATGTCATAAATGATGAGGCATGAGGGATGGGAGACAAGTGGATGGGAAGAGGAGATAACGAGAGGAAGATAGGATGGGTGACCAAGGAATACAACAGAGCATGGATGAAGGGAATGTAAACCAAGAGGTGGCCAAAGCATGTATAGATAGGTGCCCCTGTTTTGATCAAGATCACAAGAAGGATGGAGGGATGGGAGATAAATGGGATATGATGGTAGGATGCGAAAGATAGGTGGGATGGAGGGGCTTTATGAAGAGGACAGATAACAGGAAGATGGGTGCATAGCAGGAAGCATAGTGGGAATGCATATTAGGAAGTTGCCCCCAAGTGTAGATGGGGATTTACGCATGACGCCTGTTCGCCAGGGTTTCATCATGGTACTTATCCAAGGCGCTTGTTTGCCAAGTTTTCACCATTGGACGAATTATTTCTCTTTACTATTTATTTTTTGACGTTTTTTCGATTTTTCGGGTCTTTGGATAGTAGGGGGATGAAAATGGATAGGGATGGGAATGTGGATAAGGGAATTTACATGATAAGGATATGGATAAAGGACTCAAGCATCAAGTTCTATATGAGGTAGTAAGAGCCCATGTTCGAACTAACTGTTGGATGTTGGTACAACCTTATGCATGAGGATGAATTAGAGGGATTTGATGGGGTTGATACATGGAATAATGGATGGGATGCTAGAAAGGGTATGGATAAAATGATGGGGTGGATATGTGATGGGGAGATGTGTTCAGGACCAACATTTGCACATGTGGTGATGGATGTGAAAAGATAATACGATTAAGGGATGGAGTATGTGGGGATAATGGAGGAGATGGAATGGTGACTTTCGGGACATAAGGACCCAAAATAGACTTAGGAGATGAAAGGGGTGTATGATTAGCTTTTGGATTAGCGACTTTGGATGTTCTTATAGATTTTTCATGTGATGGCATTGCATCTTTTTTCTTTGGGATCCACATGGTTTTGATCTTTGCTTTGAGTGGGCCTTTGTGGCCTATGGATTTGATTTAGATTTAAATTTTTTCTTCTCTTCACCGTGTGTTTTGGAGGGACATGGGAGCCTTAGACCGTGTGGATGTTTAGATTGATGCATTTTTTTCTTTAACAACAAAGTGATTTTACTGGTATGATGGGATGGGTGTGAGGGGAGATGGATGATGTGGAGGCGGCGAAAGGTAGGAGTGTGGGGTTATGAGGCTGAGGAGGGGATGTCTTGAGGGTATGTACTTGTGGTGATCTGATTAGGGGACATGTGAGAGGGATGTTTATGATGGATGAAATGGATAGGTGATGAATGGATGAAAGGATGAGATGGAGGAGGTGATCTTGGGATATATGGACCCAAGATGGATGGAGAGAATGAAGGATGGGATATGGTGGATGGAGGGATGTAAGGACCCAAAATGGATGGAGCAGATGAAGGAGGGATATGGACGGTGGTTTTGAGGCGATATGATAGAGGAGGAGGGATGGCAACATATGATCTAGTGGGGCAATGGGAAGAGCCGACATTTCTTTTGGAAAAGGATTGTTGAGGACGTCTAGAGGTTGTACCAACATCTTTAGATTGTGAGGCTTGGGAAATAGGTCCAAGACCTTGCATGCAGACTTGTTCTTTGACTTGGATGGGCTCTAACATACCTTGCTCATGAAGGGGCTAGACCTTTTCCTTGATAGTTCATTTTCTTGAGAGCATCACGATCCATGATAGGATTTATGTTTTGCTAGAAGCATGATGCAAATCCATCATTAGGTGGAGGGATGATTGGGTGGAAGTAAATACGTGTTTTTTCTTACGGAGACCATGGAAAGAATGTGAGGAAAGAGGGATATAGCGGTTATGCAAAGGATAAGTAGTTTAAAGCGATGATGGGGATCATGAAGGAATGAAGGATAGCGGCATGGATGCGGTGAAGGATACAAAGGATATGTCAGTTGGATTTGTGGTAGTGGGATCATGCAATGGAGATGGAGATGGAGTGGTGGAAGATTGAATGACAAGGGGATCATGGGATGGAACGGATGGGGGACGATAATCTTGAGGTGGACTAGATGAGATGGTAGGATCTTGATCTGGAGAAGGGGATATGTTGACATGCTTTGGATTAGGTTCTTGGCATGACTCATCGTGTGCAGGAGGCATGATAAGGGAATCTTGGTGGGGCTCTTCAAGTGGGGAAGATGGAGGGATGGAGGATTCAAAACATTCATGGGAATGGGTTTTGGTGCTACTAGGAGTGGGAGGAATGGATTGGATTTGGGTGGATCTAGGAGTAGAGGGAGTGGATTGGAATTGGGTGTCTTTGATGGATTCGATGGTTCTCATAGTAGGAGATGGGGGTTCAATGGATTTAGTGGGTTCAATGGTTTCAATGGTTTGATCAGTGCTAGGGGCGGTAACAACAATGATAGGTGTGGTATGGAGAAGGCTCTCATCACTAGTTACCGTGGATGATGGATTGGGATGGCATGGTTCCATGACTTCAAGATGTGGAGTTCGGGGTGGCTTCTTTATAATGAGTCCTTGGAGAACTTCTGGAATGAGAGACGTGCATATGGTTGGCTTGGCTAGGGTGGTAGAAATGGATGAGGGATTATGGATTGGTGGACTAGGGTTAGATGGAGGAATGGGATTGAATGTAGGACTATGAGTAGATGGGGGATTAGGAGTGGATGAAGGACTAGGAGTAGATGGATGAATGGGATTGGATGGAGGACTAGGAGTAGATGGAGGACTAGGATTGGACGGAGGGTTAAGGTAAGGATATTGGAGTGGTGAATTAAGATAGGGGGACATGGATTGTGGATTAGGACAAGAGGATATAGGTGGTGTAGTGGAGGTTGTTGTTGTGGCGTCGAGTGTTGTATGGACTGAGGTGGGACATTATGTTGTGGTTGGACCTTTGGATGCAAAAGGGACGCGAGAAAGGGAGATATGGTTTGGGCAGTAGGTTGAGATAGATTGTCTTGTGATTGGTAGGATGGTTGTTGTGAAGGGGCCAAAGTATTGTGTATAAGTTGTTGCGGATGAGAGGGCGGAGGTTGCGTAGGCATATTTTGTAAAGGGGGTTGTTGGGTTCCGCTCGGAATGTTCAGCTGGGGTGTGCCTTGTGGAGGTAATTGAGGTGGAATGGTAGATTGGTGAGCCTGTTGAGGTGGTATGTTGGTGGTCCCGGGAGGCGGAAGCGATGTAGTAAAGGAGGTGCCCCCAATGTTGACTGTAGGTGGGTTCGAAGGAGGGGGTGCGGTTAGTGTTAATGGCGGAGGTTGTGGGACACTTTGTGGCATGCCATAAGCAAAAGGATTATTGGGATCGAGCCCTTGAGGTCCACCGATAGCTAAGGTCAAAGCGTGTGGGGGATAATTAACCTGATAAAGAACGGCATTGCCAAATTCAGGTTGGTGCCAACCCTCGACTGGAGGAACATTGGAGAAGTACGAACCTTCGGGTGCATTTTGGGACTCTTGGAGTACATTAGATGGGGCACCCTTATATTTGGATAAGTCAACATTGGAGGGAGGTTTAACCCCCTTCTCAATCAAGTGGGCCAAGATTTCTTCCCCATGTTTCTCAAGCAAACGGTCAGTCATTTGCACATTAGCGGGATTGCTAAAATGTTCCTCAAGTGTGAGTTCAGGTTGGCTAACCATACTTTCTTCACCATGTGGCGAGTTATTCTGATTCTCAGTGTTAGAATGTGATGAAGTACCATTATGAGGATTATGAGGGGCGTTGGTGCCCTTGTTAGGATCTGATGAGACATTGATTGTCTTTTTGGGATCTTGGGGGTTGCTTGGTTAGGCATTCTGAGCTTGACGATCGGCCATTTTCTTTGCTTGTAAACGGGTTTGAACGGGCATGCAAATGCTAGATGAGTAGGTTAATGTCTTTTTCGAATGATTTGATTGTGATGGGATTTGGATTGGATCCAATTGGATTTTGATTACTCGGATTGGATTTTGATTGGATTGGATTGGATTTGATCGGATTTTGATTGGATTTGATCGGGTTGGATTGGATTTTGATCGGATTTTGATTGGATTTGATTGGATTAGATTTCAATTTGAGTTGGATTGGACTTGAGTTTGATTTGGATTGGATTGGATTTGATTGGATTTGATTTGGATTTGATTTTGATTGGATTTGGATTGGATTCGATTTTGATTGGATTTGGATTTGGATTGAAAGATATGAGAGGGAGACCTTGAGTTTGATCAAAGGAAGTTACCCTTAATAACCAAGAGCTTTAATTGATTAAGAGGGCGATTACGACACCGAATCCACCTTAAGGTAGGAATGGATTGATTGGGTCGAAGATGATAACTTACGCCACCAAATTCGCCTCAAGATGGAGGCAAATTGATTGGGGTCGAAGTTAAAGACCAATAATCAACTTCAAGCGCTATAGTCAATTTGGATAACCGCTTTGTAACACAAGGTTAGGACGGCTTGGTTATGGGTGGTGTTTAGAGATGCAAATGGTAAGAAATTATTGGTGGGTTAGGGAGAAATTAGAATGACTGGGGGATTAAGGATAAATGTGGAGAATGTATGGGGATTTAGAATGGTTGAACGAAAGTTTGGAATAATGAGATGGAAGTTTAAAAGGGGTTCGATGGAGGTTTTTGAAGGTTTAAAGTGACAAAACAAAGGCTTGGGATGATGGGGTAATGGTTGGGAATGGTTAAATAATGGTTTAAAGGCTGAAAGGATCCAAACGGGGTGATTTCAGGTATTCAGGAAGGCAAATTTGCCCTTTTGTAGCAAACCAGGGGCGTAATTGCACTTCTGCAGTGAATCAGGGGCGTAATTGCACTTCTGCAGTGAATCAGGGGCGTAATTGCACTTCTACAGCAAAACAGGGGCGTAATTGCACTTTTGCAGCAAAACAGGGGTGTAATTGCACTTCTGCAATGAATCAGGGGCATAATTGCACTTCTGCAGCGAATCAGAGGCTTGGTTTGATGTAAATGGCTATGGCAAGGACTTTAAAATGATAATGATAAGGCCAAACTGTCAAAAGTTCACTGGTTTCTCACAAGAAAACACTATCAAGCAAATACAACCCTATGATTAGTGTTAAGGGTATGGCCAAAGTGGTCTTAATCTAGGATGCACAAGGTATCTAGGGAGTCCTCAATATACTCTCGGTACGTGAGGCACAACCGTGAACACCAGCCCATCACAAGCGTGAGTCGGGAACCCCAGTGAGATACTGAAGGGCTCGGACCAACTCTTCACGTCTATCTAGGTATCACCCTAGCTTCGACGCTCTGCCAATTACGACGTGACTGGATTGGGGTACAACTTTCGCTCTCCCCCCTTTATATACCCCGCCAGTACGCGTGGTTGGAATCGTCCCTTGGGGTGATGAAATCCCCAAACAGGTCCCACTATGAAGAAAGCACTAACCGTTTCCAACTACTCCCCAGGCTCACATGAAGTGCAAGGGGAAAGCGGAAACAAGCTAATACTCCCTTAGGCTAACACAAAAAAACAAGAATAGCAAGCAACAAATATTACTCCTTCTAATTAAGCTATGTTCTTAGATTAATGCAAACAGCAAGGATAATTTTAAAGAAGATCGAGCAAATGGATAGCCCTGCAAGCGAATATTAGATATTTTATCCCGCTTTCTCCATCAACTTCACAAGAATATGCTGCAAAAGGTTAGCACAAAACACATATATCCTTGCAAGAACAACGTTAATGAGAAAAATAGCAATAAATTCAAAGTCAAGATAATAATTTTACCTTCTAGGGGGCACAGTCGCCCTTCTGCAGCAAAACAGGGGCCCAGTTGCACTTTTGCAGTGAACAGGAGGGCACAATTGCACTTCTGCAGTAAGCAGGAGGGCACAATTGCACTTCTGCAGTAAGCAGGAGGGCGCAATTGCACTTCTGCAGAAAAGTATTAGTCAAAAGTGAAATTTCAGCCACGTGGGCGCACACGCCCTTCTGCAGAAGAATGTTAGTTAAAAGTGAAATTTCAGCCACGTGGGCGCACACGCCCTTCTGCAGAAAAATGTTAGTTAAAAGTGAAATTTCAGCCATGTGGGCGCACACGCCCTTCTGCAGAAAAATGTTAGTTAAAAGTGAAATTTCAGCCACGTGGGCGCACACGCCCTTTCTGCAAAAAAATGTTAGTTAAAAGTGAAATTTCAGCCACATGGGCGCACACGCCCTTTTGTAGAAAAATGTTAGAAATTTCAGCCCAGGTGGGCGCACACGCCCTTCTGCACTGAAAACAGGGGCATAATTGCACTTCTGCAGTAAAACAGGGGCGTAGTCGCCCTTCTGCGACGTGTTCCTGCAAAAACTTCAACAACAACAAATGTAAAAGTATGGGAACCCGTTTGTGGGTCCCACCGGGCGTGCCAGAAATGTATACCTTGGAATTTATCCTACTCTAGTGCATAAAATAACTCAAAATACGAATGATAATAGACCAAGGACACCTCAAGATTAGCCAAAAGAGAGTGACAAAACAATAAGGAAAATAGATAACATAAGACACAAATGGTTTTACCTTCCTTTGTTGTTGATACCTCTTTGATTGGCCCTTGCTTAGAATGGGATGTGTGCTCCTTGATGGCTCTATTGAGGATCTTTACTATGTGCTTGGATGCAAATGCAAGTGGATGTAATTGAAAATTGGATGAGTTCACAAAATGGAAGCATGTAGTTGCAAAATGACTAAGTGTTCCTCAAATGCCCTTGAGGAGGGGGTATTTATAGGAGAATTTGAATTCTCTAGAGAATTCAATGGTCAATATTGATCCAACAAGGTCAAGATGAAGGGCTATGGTGGGTTGAGAACCCACAAGCCCTCACATCTTAACATGTGGAGGGTGAAGTGGCCAAGGGGATATGAGATGGAGGTGAGTTGTCAAAAAGGTACATGAGGTGGAGGAAAGACAAGTACCTTCCAAGTACATTGGGAGGTGGGAAGAATCTTGGGTGAATAAAAGTGAATTTTAAATTCACAATGATTGGAAGAATCTAGTGGATAAGACAAGGTTCCCAAAAGGTGGAAATTTGTCACATGTGACTTGATGTGACAAGTCAAATATTCTAGAAGGTGCATGGGAAAAGGGGATTCTAGAAGGAATAAAATGTGAATTAAAAATTCACATGGGGAAGAGAGGAGCCTAGGGTGAATAAAAAGGAATTAAAAATTCCTTGGGGGAGATGGGGGAGAGTTGACCAAGGTACAAGTGGGTTTAAAATAGATAATTAGGGGATAATTAGGTTAAAGCCAACAAAGTTGGAGGATGTGACACATCCTAGGCATGTGCATCCTTAATGAAGAGATTAGGAAATGGATTAGATTAGATGAAAATGACATGTGAGGATTAAATAAATGTAATATTTATTTAATTCATTTGATGAAAAGGGGATTTAAGGAGGGTAAGGTATTTAATTATTAATTAAATACCTTAGGGATTTGGCAGAATTAAAGATATTAATTAAATAATAGTAATATTACTTAATTAACTCGGATAAGAGGATGTTTTAGATGAAAAGTGATAAATTTGGATAAATTAAATGTCCAAATTTGGATGTCTACAGTTATATATCATACCCTTGTTGACAAAAGACTATGTCTAAGGTCACAATTGTTTATACCACAATGTTTTACTAGATTTGTTGTATACAAACACATAAAATACATTTTTTAAATTATATAGTTCCAAAAATGGTGTACACCAATAAATCATTATTAAGCATATAGCAATACAATGGGAGATACCTGCATATAGTAATATGTCCTACATGGGAGGTATATAATGTGAAAGTTCAAAGTTATGCCTCACTTTAGACCAACTTATCAACACAACTAAATTTAAGCGTTTACAATTGAAAGTCAATTTTGGTCAAAAATATGTTCTGGTTGGATTCTTTCTAGCTAAATTAGATTTAGGTCACAATTTTTCTAACTGCAAGTGTCCACTAGATACATATATAGCATCATTTTGATGTCAATATATATATATATATATATGAAAATTTTAAAACATTCTCATAACTCCTACTCATGTAAATATTTTTTTAATTTAAAATTAATCTTTTGTAGATCTATAAATGTAGTTTTTAAAATATAGATAGTTTGATTAGTGTTTATATTTTCTCTTTTATTTTTACCAAACGTAGATCATCAACACCAAAATGTAAAGTGAATTCTCTTCTCAAGAAAAATATTAAATTTTATTACAAATAAATAAAAAATATGATGCACTAGAGGAGAGGTATAATTAAAACAAAAAATGGAGAATCCATGTACTAAGTTTTCAAGTTTCAAATATGAAAAAAATTGAAGGAAAAGAAATAAAATTTATTATAAAAATTGTGGAAGTCCCCTAAAAAGCACAAACCTGTGTCACACTTTCAGCCAACTAAGTAGTTCCAAGCAAAATAGTTTCACTCTAAACAATTTTGAGTGAAATAGTTTCGCCCAAAACTACATGATCTATATGTGGCACATACAATTTCGGGTGAAACACTTTTTCCCTAAACTATAATTTTTAAATTTTCACTTTATAATTTTCAAACATCCCTCAATTTACATGTAAAACTTCAACCAAAATATTTTCAACCAAAAGCCTTTCAATCCAAACCATCTATGTGGCATCCTTGTTGGTAGCCACCTCATCTTTTTTAAAAAAAAATTGAAACTTTCCACTTGAACATGATATTTCTTTAGTCATAATGATTTTTTTCAGAAAACCAAAAATTACCCTTTTGTAGAGATCGGAGTCAAGAATCCAAATATATATATTTTTTGATATTTTGATTAAGTTTTAATATGTTTTTTTTAAATAATGCAAGTATATTGTTATAATAAAAAAAAATTAAAAAATAAAACATATTAAAAATTTTGAAAAATATATGGCACACTGAGGAGAGAATCCTCTCTAAAAGAGTATAATTTTATTTAATTATTAAAAAACAAAAAGACAAAAGTTGAAGTCAAGTGAAAACTACCAAATTATGGTAAATTTGACTTTAAAATGTTATTACGAGGAAAATATACATCAAAAATTAAATTAAAATTTTCCATGCACTAGATATTGAAGTAATCTATTTGGAAAAAATAAATAAATAAATAAAATTATTTTCTCTTTTTTTGGTGACATCTGTCACTTTTTTCTAAGATTTTCAGCAATTAAAAATCTATTGATAAATTTATAAAAAAATATCAAAACAATTTTTAAAAATTACAAGCATAAACTTCATCAAGAGTTATACATTTCATTAGTTTACATCATTTTGAAATTCAAAATATAAAGATCATTTTTATATGGTCAAAGTTGATTTTTTTTGTGTTGGTTGATTCCTTTATAATAATGTGACATGGGTTTGTACTTTTACCTCTCATTTTTCAACAACTAAATTATAATGTCAATTTTATAAAAAATTTGCATTTAAATAATTTTTTAAATACAAACATAAAATAGAGTAAAAGATCTACATTTCATTGGTTTACATCATTTCAAAATTTAAAATATATATGCTACTTTCTAGTGATTCAAGTTAGAAAGTTAAATCAATGTTAATCAATGTTAATCATTTCCTCTGTAAAAATGCAATAGAACTTTGAACTTTCACCAAATTAGGCATGGTTACCAACAAGGATAATCAACCTTCCACCAAAATCTAGTGTTTGTAGAATGAAAATATAATGTCTAGCACATATTGATATCAATAGTCAACTTGAGGCCTATAAAACTCATTTCATCAATGAGATAGCATTGAATGTGTTGATCTCTTCCTATAGTGCAACTAACAATCAACCACTTAAAGGTATATATTCTTGATAAAAAATTTAAAGAGGTGTCAAACATAGTGGCATGTATGTTGAAAATAACAACTCATGTTGGTGCAAATAGCAATAAAGGGCATTTTCCATCAACTAACTTACTATCCATTGCATGCATAATACGTTTGATTATGTAAGATTTATCTAATATAATTAATTCTTGAATTATCATCCTAAGAGGTTCATCATTACCAAGTAATTCAAAATCTATCAAGATTGCATCAAATACAATGTGTTACTTTTCTCTCAAATTACTTGAAGGTCTCAATTGAAGTTAGAATTCACTCTAAACTAATAAACCCATTTCTACATGTTATCATTAGCAACATGATCTTCAAGCTTACATCATCAATATCAGTGCCCTTTAAATAAACAAGTGTACAATCTTCATGTCATCCATGATATATATTTTCTCAATAAAGACTTATTGTTCAAATCTAATACCACAAAATGATTTATATAACAATAATTCACTGCAATAAAAATACACATATTTAGGTGAGTCACTATTTTAAATTGAAATAAATTTAGGTCAAACCATAAAAATTGATAGTGTATTTCAAATTTAATTTTTATTGCTCATGATTATAATGTGGAGAATCTAACCAAAATCTAAAAACTTTTACCATTCATAAATGATATAATTGTATAATGCATTTCATATATCTATGGATGAAGTTTGTTTCAAATGAATCATCATTGTGGCTCAAATGTAGATAACAATTCAACATCTTTTATTTGACATTCAAAAAAATGAAAGACCTTGTACATTAAATAAAAAAGAATATTTAACAACATATGACATGTTTCTTGTGCACCTATGTTGTATTCAACAACTATCTCAATTAGGAATGCCATATACACATATAATGTAGGATCATCTAAGATACTTGTGTCAACTAACCTAGACAACATGTCATGATAACTCTCTAAATTATTTTTCCTCGTTAAATACATATTTTGTAACATATATTAGAATTGTATGATGAAACAATATCAGTTGATAATATATATTTCCCCATCATGAATATTTACTCTCATAATTTTGTGTTCATAAATAGTTCTTATGTCCATCTTCATTGAGGAACAATTTAAGTTCCTCTACAACTACCAATGAGTATTGTAATAACAAACATTGACTGGCCCTTTATATATACACATGTATCTAAGACAATTTTGGAATGATAATCAACGTGATTCAATAAATTTGTGTAATATGCAAGTAGCCAAAATTCTATCTATACCACCAACAAGAATATTCTTAATGCAAATCATGACACAAAACCATTCATTTCATTCCCTTCAAGATGATTTCATGCACTTATGAAATTTTCATACAACTCGTTCACCTTTTCAAGCTTTACTTAGATTATTTTAATCGAACATGTATATATTAAGTATGCCATTTATCCTTATGGCCAAATTTAGATGGACACGCCTTTGCACAAGAACACAATACAATATCATTAAAGGTGCACATTATATAACAACAAAGAAGTCTTATTGATAATTATATAATTTTAGTTGAATACCTTCTTTTTTTTTATCTCTCCACGTGTGTGTACCCTTTGAATATGGGGCTTGATTTGGCATTAGTCAATGTAGATTGCACTCAAAATTATGAAAAAGGTAGGGCATTCTAATTGTTTTATCATATCGAGTAATTTTTTTTAATATATACCAATAAGTCATAGTTCCTCTTGTTGGTCAAGTAGACTATTACGAGGAAAATCTTCAAAATATTATTGCAAATTTGTAATAATAATAGGTATACCATTTTCTATATAATGTTTTATAAATGTTGTATGTGTCGTTTGACTTCATTGTTGTAATATCAAATTTAACAGTGAATAATAGAATAAGGGGTAGCTTCCAAATCTACTATCAAAATATCTCATTAAATATATGTATATTCATGTATACAAACACTTTTTATGTGTGGTTGTAACCACTATATGATATAGGCTATGAAGAAAATAGATAAAACCACTTATTAAACTCACGTAGCATATCAAACTAAATCAACAAATCTTGCAAACAATATGGCTTCAATATATTCTAAATAATGAGAGTTTAATTATATCACAAATGTAGCATGAAAACTCTCCTTGTCCTCAAGCTACAACATGGCCTATCTTTAATATTGAATAATAGGCTAAGTTAAGCCTAAAACTAATCCAAACAAATTCATTCTATTTGGAAAACTAAAATAACAATCCCTACAATTCCTCTAATCTTCCTATCTTCTAGTTGAAACAAATTGATTCGGGGAATTGTAAGGAACTTACATCCTCTCATTATTTTATCTAGAAACATTAGAATAAAACCAAAAAAATATGATGCGTCTGCATCACTATACTTCATCGACAAGAAATAAGGTGAGAAATCTAATTTCAAATATTATTTTGTGTTGTATTCATTAATTGGTGAGAAGCTAATATGGTATGATAAAAAGTGTTAACTGATATTTTACCTATTGGACCCAAGAATGTAATGCAAGAAACAAATGAGAAACAAACAAGACTTAGAAAACTAGAAAAAATATCTAATGAAATCTTTACCTTTCCCCTTTCATGCATTGATCAAAATGTGATACAATGTGTGTATTTAACAATATAAAAATGAACATTCAATTCATCTTCTAAAAATATAAAATATTATCATATTATTCATAGTATCATGTACATTAGGGTTACATCACCCATTAATCTATAAGGATAGTGGTAAAATCATTGTTTATGTTACACATCAAGCAACTTATTTATGGTGTCTCTTTTTTTTATATGAAGCTCTAGTGTTCTACAAAAGGTTTTTTCTAAGTCATTTCCTTCTACAATTTTAGAATTTTCAAGAGCTAATATACTTACTTAGCAAGGACCTAAGTTTATTTTCTCAAGTCAAGTCAATTATCCATTATGTTATATCTCATTTTGAGAGAATACCATGCCCATTTACTAAGAAAAAATTCAAAACCATTTTCAATTTTGAGTGATGAAATTTATAAAATAAAGTTGTTCAACTTTTATCTTTGTTGCTTCGATGAGTGAAAATTAGAGAACCCATTCCTATTGCACCCATTAGTAGTCCAAAAGTGTGGCAACTAAACATGTGACCTAAAGAATTAATTACCTCAATTAAGTGCGCCTATGAGTAATCCAAACATATATCGAAGCAGGGACTAAATGACTTAACTTTCTATTAAGATCAAAATGTGAACCACTTGTTTTCCATAAAAAAATAATTCTATTGCAAAAATAATTGCATCAAAAAATGAATGCATATGATGATCTCGTTCCACAAATAGTCACCACAAACCAAAATGAAGTGGGCAATCTTAAGTGTTCAAATGTTGAGTTGAGCATTACTTATTGAAATGTTATATAGATAAGCAACAATATGTTATAATTTATAATATGTTGTAATGAAAATCCTTAATGGAAAATGTGATAAAAATCCAAGTATCATGCTCAAAGAACTCAAATTTTGAATTCTAAAGGTTCTCCAAGCATCATGCTCGAAGAACTCAAAATTTGAATCTTAATGTTCTTGCTCGTAAGATGGGAGTAGAGAGTTGTTGTAAAACCCCTTGGAATGAAAACAACATATATGAACCTATGTATAGAAATCTACAATTTGATGATTCCCTTTCAATTTTTTATCACAAGTCTCCATCAAGCCACATTTTCAAGGTTTCAACTTAGTGGGAATATCTTGTAATCCACCCTTTTGAGTTTACAACTTATAAATCAAGTGCAAAAGTATGATCAACAAGAGGAAATATATGTAGGATAAAATTACATATTTTAAATTTTCAACATGTTCACTATTAATATCCCAATTAGAGCAAAAAATTATAGGTACAAAAAATCATTACTTTTGTAGACGCCATAGAGACCAAGTGCATAAGTATGCTTTGTGGGAATTGAGTGTAACTCTATAAATTTATTACTTTATTTTCACTCAATTGTATGTAAGTATCAACACTATTTACAATTCTAAGCTTGTCATCAATTTTGGTAACAACATCTACATCATGAGTAGATAAGCTCAACAAGCTTTCATACCAATTCTCAACAATATGTGTACTACAAAGTTCATTATGAACTAGTTCAACAACATCCACATAAGAAGTAGATAAGACATTATTTGAACTAATGGATTAGTCTCTCCTATATAATTTTGACAAAAGGTGAGCCTAATTTTGCCATTTAGAATGATCCATCCATGCAAAATTTGTATGCATTATTGATTTGGTCAGCATGTCTTTGACATGTAACAATATTTTATAAAATGTGTGT